>JAEIFU010000117.1:0-233826 GCA_018904235.1 Lordiphosa stackelbergi | reverse complement strand
TTTATAGATGTTCCTATATAATAAATATATTACACTATGTCACAAAATTTCAAAAGTTTTTGTATCCGAAACTTTTAGCAATTGAACCTTATGTAAAATTTCACGCTGAATTCAAATCTGCTCTCGGATATGTCAAAAGTAGAACTGTTTTTGAGAAATCGCTAAATTTTCAATTTTAGTGTTTTGAAAAAAGGTAGGTCTACTAAAATGCCATTTTCTCTGGTTTTAGTCAACCGATATCTATAAACAACAATTAATAATACTCTCAAGAAGAGGTATGTTTACTTAATTGTGAATACAGCGTTTATTTTTCATGCGATTTTGATGACCAAGGCCAAAAAATGTTCGTAAGAGATTTCCCCATTCTTTCAATATCTGAGACCTGAGCAATTTTTCAGGTAAGATTGAAAAAAACTTAATGAAAGGCAGGAAAAAATAAAAAATTATTCAAATTTTTTTAAAAATCTAACTTTGAAGTGCTATAACTTTGTCATTTATGATTGGATTTTAAACAACTGTCGTTTTTTTAAGAAATAATTTTATTATCTTTCATTTTTGTTCCAGTCTATACATATCGGTTGACTAAAACCAGAGAAAATGGCCTTTTTTCAAAACAATAAAATGGAAAATTTAGCTATATCTCAAAAGCCGTTCTACTTTCCAGATATCTGAGAGCAGATTTGAATTCAGCGTGAAATTTTACATAAGGATCAACTATTTAGAAGCCGGGATCAAAAAATTGTTGCAAAGTGTTATAAGCTTACTAATGACCAAACAGGCGGTGCTTTGCGCTTTCTATTTTGTTACTCGACGGCGCAAAGTAATGCTCTTCAAATTCTGCACAGATGTCCTCGAAGTCATTTTTCCACTCTATAAACGCTTGAAGGGTTTCATTGCCGTGGTCTCGTATCATGCCCATCATCATGCTGGCTTTATTTTGATATTTGTTTTATCGCACATTTTAATCTATATTTCACAGACACAAATCAAAACAAATAAATAAGCTGTCGACTTGCCATTCACATGTTTACGAAACTGCGAAATATGTACATTTCATATGGAATCACTACAAAAAAAAATAGTGGAAATAGGCTATTATATGCGCATTTAATAATGTCCTTTCTTTTTGATTGCATTATGTTGACAACTGGTTTAAGTATGGCGTAGTATTTTGAAATCCTGCAGAGACATATAATAAACAGGCTCTTACAGCAGCACTGTGTAAATGACCACTAATTTTTATTAAACCAACTATTATATCCATAAAATAGTTTTTAAAATCCCTTACGCAAAATGAGTGAATATTTGGAACATATTGTCTTCGAATAAATGATTGCTTTTTTTTGAAGAAATGGTGTTCCGAATTTCTGGCACTGCGTTTAAAGCATTCAGCACAAAATTCAGCCTGTGACTGGCGCAATGGAAATATAAGCTTTTAGCACATCCGTCATAACCTTGTCCGACACTCTAATGAAGGATCAAGATTCATTTCGGTTACAACCTCTTTTTTTAGTCCTGCCTGAAGGCACGTATTACGTTTTTGGCCTTAACAAATAAACTAACAGCTTTTCAATCGTTTAAATAATTTTTGGCGGTTGATAATAAACACACAAAATTATGAGTCTCAGCTTTGAAAGATCTCCGAAGCTTTTAACGGGACTTATATTTCGCTATGCACAAGCCATATGTTTTTTCGCGCGTAAAATTTGGTCTGCTGTATGTTGTGTTTTGCTGTGCAAATAATAGTAAATATATAAAACCTATCCAGCTCATAATTTTTTTCTTGAAAGGTAAGTTTATTTACTATTAAAATTAAGTTGCAGATTTGCAAATATATAAAAGACATGCGTTGTGACAGCGAAATAGCGATACGTGCCTTGAGGCACGTTTGGGGCTCCAAGACAACTTTTGTTGCCAGCTGATATTTCACAATTGATTGCAATTTATGTGTTTGTTTCTGTTGATGGAGTGATTTTACTTAATAGAATTATAAATATTACAAGAAATGGCAAACCGGGTTCGGTATAAGCTGTCCGACTTGACAGATGAGCAGTTGCTCAAGATATTTGACTCAGTTCCGTCGGATGAAGAAGTGTTAAGCTCAAGTGACGACGAGGACGACGACATTGATATAGTGGAGGCTCTTAATACTGCATTAGAGGATGCTGAGACTGTGTCATTTATTGAGAGTAATGTTGAAAATGTCCAAAACAATGCACAGAAAGCTGAGACTTCCCAGAAAACTGCAAAAAGGCCGCGATCACCATTACCAATCAGTGAAGATTCGGCGTGCGCATCTCCGCCAACTTCTGGTGGGTTCAATGGAGCTGGTAAGCCAAATTTAATTGCTATGTGTTATTTTAGTGAATAATTAGTTTTATTTATACAGGTATTGAATCAATAACAAAAGATTCGAGTAAGATTCTGTGGCGAGAGAAATGTATGCAGTTGCATGTTAACAATGTGGCATTTCGAGGCGATTTTTCGCTGCCAGCAGAAATAAAGGAGCTCAAAACTCCACTAGAGCTCTTTTGCTATTTCTTTAATGCGGAAATCATGAATATGATCGTCGACGAAACCATGTGCGCAGCTTTAACGGATGATATTAACAATAAGTTCAAAATTAACACTGATGAGATGCACCATTACATAGGTATTTTTGATGTTCATGTCCATTTATCGCTACCCGAATCTGAAGAGCTACTGGGGACAAAATGCGTTCGGACCTATACAAACCTGCATGACCCGAAGCAGATTCGAGGCAATCAAGAAGTACTTCTCGCTACGTGATGAGCGCGAACGGATCAAAAAGGGTGAACCAGGCTACGATCCTTTGTTCCGTACGCGAAAATTTGTAGACTGTCTCAACAAACGGTTTGACTCGGTGCCAAAGTATGCCCGCCTTTGTGTTGACGAGCAAATGTGCAGCACAAAAATGAAACACCACTTGCGTCAGTACATGCCAAATAAGCCGCACAAATGGGGCATCAAACTATTTGTATTGTGCGATTCATTTGGATACGCATACCGCTTTGAGATCTACAGCGGTGCAGGTGATAATGTGGTCTTACCTGGTCACCCAGATCTTGGTGCTTCGGCCAACATTGTAGTGCGCTTAACACAAACCGTAGAAAGATTTAAGAATCACATCATTTACTTCGATAATTTTTATACATCTCTGCCTTTGATGGTTTATCTAAGAGCGATAGGTATTTATAGCCTTGGCACGGTGCGAGTAAACCGTATCCCCAATTGCAAGCTACCAGACGCTACTGCCATCAACAAATTGCCAAGGGGTTTTTCGACTGAGTACGTTGGGTCCTCATATGGTGTCGACATAACCAATGTACTCTGGAAAGACAGCAAGCCTGTTCGCTTTTTGTCCACCTATGTGGGTATTAAGCAATTTGAAAGGACAAACCCTCGTGAAGGAACTGCAAAGGCTGCTCGTTTTGATAGAAAAGCTAAGCGACACATTTCAATTGACTGTCCCCAAATTGTGCATGAGTATAACGCTCACATGGGCGGCGTAGATCTCATGGACGGCCTAATGGGCCGCTATCACATCAGAGCAAAAACTCGGGATGCCGCAACACGAATTTTTTATCACCTAATTGATATGGCAGCCACCAACTCCTATATTTTACACAGACGTATCCAAACAGAGAACGCAAGCAAAGAAAAATTACTCGCACTCCCAGACTTTCGCGAAACACTAGCCGCAGGGCTGGTGACATATAAAAACAAAAACTTACCGGGTCGTCCAATCAATACCAAAAATGCATCTTCACCGCGATGGGCAAACCAGTCTCCATCCTCTCAGTCAGGACGAACAATAAATTCACCATCCTCGCAGAAAGAGCGGGCAATGCAGTCTCCACTCTCTCATCGACCTTTTCAGCATGAGCTCAAACATGGTCAAAAATCAAAACATCCAATATCGGACTTGCGGTTTGACCAGCTGAACCATTTCCCACATTGGTTGGATCGAAACAGTGGAAAAAGATGTTACAAGCACTGTAAAACTTTATAAACGCAATGCATATGCACGAAATGCAATCTGCATTTATGCTGCACAGCGAATAAAAACTGTTTTTTAGAATACCATAAGAAAAAATAAAATAAATCTTCATTACTTGAAAATGTTTTTTTTTTCACTCAAAGCCCCAAGCGTGCCTTCAGGCACGCTTTCCTTTCTTCTCACCTTACAGGTAAACCGAAAATTCTACGTTATTTCTAAGAACATATTTGAGCTTAGAAGCATTCATTCACTTTAAAAAAAATTATTTGAATACCTTTTTTCTATTATTTTGGAAAGTAGCCTTTGAGGGTTAATATATTTATTTTTACTTCTACTTTTCCATTTCCTCATTATATCTTTATCCTTGCCTTGTAGCTGATACGTTCCACGATAAATATTGTAGAAATTATAGATTTTAGAATTTATTTTCTGCTCAATACATTGCAACGTGCCCCGGAATTGTCAAAGATATTCGTATTAATTTTTGGATATCATTTTAAATTCTTTAAATTTTTTATTTTTAGGTACTCAAGGATGCAATACTACTAGATTAGATGACAAAAGAAAAAAAGAAGAAAAGAAGGCCGTACATCGGTCACCACATACATTCTATCTCTTAAAATAAAGAAAAGAGTTAATGGGTGTGCTGCTTTCGCTTTCTTCTTTCTTTTTCTTTTCTCCCCTCTCTCTTTCTTTTCTCTCTTTTTTTATTTTCTTATTTTAATTTATTATATATTATTTTGGGGGTTGGTTTTGCTGAGGGTTTGGATGGAGATGGTTTTAAAACATCCTCCCGCGGTCCGGAGATGATAATACTTGATTTTGGGGGGGGGGCCGGCGTCGGTACCAAAAATATAACCCTTTAACACAAAAAACACAAATACAATAACGCATAAAGCAAGGCCAGGAGATTTTTCTTGTAACTCCCACAATTTTTTTGGGGATGGTTAATACTTACTGCTGGTTCTGGTGTTCCAACTTGTTAACTCGACTGATGCCGCGGACTAAGTTTTAAAGGCAGCCGGAAGTGATCGCAGCTGACCACTTCGTCAACTCTAAAAAACTAGCCAAAACGAGAAGGCCAAGCTAACTTCGTCTTTGCCGAAGTTTTTATACCCTTGCAAATGTTTTAATACATCAGAGTTTAAGAACGCCAGCATTAAAACAAACAATTTTTCTAAATAAAACCCACTTTTCGACCGCTAGTTCCTATGACAGCTATAAGATATAGTCATCCGATTTTGACCAAAACTTCAAATCTGTATAAAAAGGTTTAATATTAATAATCGCTGATGTGAGACGTTTAATTAAAAACAAAAAATTTTTCTCATTAAAACCCATTTTTCGACTGATAGTTCCCATGGCAGATATAGTCATCCGATCCGTCGTCGGTTCCGACATATTAGCAGTGTGCAGTAAAAAAAAGACTCTGTGCAAAATTTCAGCTCGATAGCTTTAAAACTGAGACTAGTTCGCGTAGAAACAGACAGACGGACAGACCGACGGACGGACAAAAAACTCAATCGACTCAGCTCGTCGTCCTGATCAAGAATATATATAGTTTATAGGTCGGAAATTGGTTGGCAAAATCGGGGGGTAATTAAAATACCTCGCAAGGTAAAAAAATGATCGATTATCGAGTAGAAACTATCGAAAATCGAATGGCTAAATAGTAATGCTACTACATTTTCTCAAAATGCACTTTTTTGGCATCTCAAGTGCGCATACAATAATTGTATGGGAGAAAATGTAAATTTTGCACATAAGAAGGCGTCTGAGAAGATGAAGCTACTCAGATGAGCGATCACACGGAAAAGAACCGGTTCTATTTGGCCTGAGCACTCGTCTGAGTGGAAATTATCGAATTACAGTGTTAAGCAAAAAGAACTTGTTCGCCAAATATTCATTTGCCCACTAACCAGGCGAACATTTTTGACGAACATCATTTTTCAACAAATGTCAATGAGTAAACATGGCAGAAGAAAGAGATACTGTCGTAGCCTTGATGGCGATTCAAATTTGCTTAGAACAGCAAAATGAGAAAAGAAAAGCTCAAAAAAGAAAGCACAGCATGTGGATGAAGGAGTGGTACGTCAAGCGAGAGATGTTCACCCACACTAAACTCTTGAAGGAGCTGAATGAAACCTCTCTCGTGGACTTAAACAATTTTCTTAGAATGGATGGCGAAACCTATGAAGAGTTATTAAGTTTAGTAACTCCCAAAATTAAGCGAGAGGACACTTTGATGAGAGTTGCAATAACACCAAATGAAAGACTTTCCGCTACCCTGCGCTTTTTGGCCACTGGACAAAGCTATGAAGACCTGAAATTTTTAACTGTCATTTCTTTGCAGAGTCTTGGTCGCATAATATTCGAAACATGTCGATCTATAATTCACGTAAAAGGTAAAACTGGCTATACAGCTCCTCAACGGGGCCAAGCCAAGCTTCTCTCAATCTCTTGGCGTGTGTGCCTCACAAGAGAAAGGGACCTAAGTTTAACGCCGGATCCGACGGCAAAGTTTTGAGAAATTGCTTTTCTGGCTAGTTACTTCACAGCTGGCGCCATAACTGGTGAAGGTGACCGTATGTGTAAAAGCTAGTTTCTAAAGAAAGAAAAACTTTTATTATTAGATGTTCAGAGGCGGGATCGCCCCCAACCTCCCGCCCAGCAGTCCAGCACACTAACCACTGGGCCACAGACGGCCACACATAATTCACATGCTCAAGCCATTTATTAAGGTTAATACAAAAATGAAGGGGATTTGTCTGCAGATGTAACTGGTATACCGGCACACTACTGTAGCTAAGCATCCCGAGTTGGCCTTGCATAAGAAGGTCGTCTGTTCCTCTTTTGGCGAAAATTTGTTGCTCCCTCGATAATTGTCTGAAGATCACAGCCCATCCTTCAGCGAGAACATCTGCATCGTCTCTTGGCTTTTTATCATTAGCATTTTCCAAATGCTGAACTGCTTTTTGCAGGAACTCGTGGCTCTCATCATATTTACGCTTTGTAGTCTATGGCTGAAAATAAAACATATTTGTTAATGAGATATTTATTATTTCAGATGCCCAGACATGAGGAGGAATGGAAAGACATTGCATTCGAATTCCAATAAAATTTCGTCAACTGTATAGGCGCATTTGACGGAAAACATGTGCACATCAAGAAGCCCAATACATCAGGATCATTTTATTACAATTATAAGAAGACTTTCAGTATAGTTTTGTTGGCGATAGTGAATGCAAATTATGAATTTATGTGTGTGGAAGTCGGAGCTAACGGAAGGGCATCTGATTCAGGCGTATTTGCACAATCTGAATATAAAAGGCGCTACGATGAGCAATCCTTACATATACCAAAACCTCAAAAAATTGGAATGACTTCCTATGAACTCCCATATGTGCTGGTAGGGGACGACGCCTTTCCCCTTTCATCGAATTTAATGAAGCCCTACGGTCGCCAGAAGTTGACGGAGGAAGAACTAATATTTATTATTCCATAATAGTACTATGTTGTTGCTATTTGCACAATTTTTTGTCAAGAAAAAGTCCGCAGTTTATTTACGAGGTGCGGCAGATTCCGACAATATAGCTGCTGGAGTTGCACAATCTGAGCTGAGTCTACCACAGTTGCTAAAGAAATTCGCAACAAGTTTAGCGAATATTTCAATTCGATTGGAGCAGTCTTTTGGCAAAATGATCGATTTTAAAATAAAAATGCATTTACTTCTTGATATGTATTTTGCACTGAAATAAATGCAGCCATCAACAAAGGATTACTGGTCGTGCAGAAAATTCATAGCTTCAAAATACTATATGCTTGGTTTATATATCTCATCAGCGCCGGCCCCTGACTTTTCGCTTCTTTTTATTTTGTTTAACTCTCGTCTTTATGAAGCGCGTAATGAATTCAATTTTTTTATCAAATTCTTTGTACTTTTCAAGTAGCTTGTCCCACGATTTATTACGCAAATGTTTATTTTTATACTCCTCACTTTTATTTTGCCACAATGATGGCTCATTTTGGAGGCATTCAATAAAATCAAGGATAAATTCTTTGCTCATTTTGGGACGTGTTTACGCTACAAATATTTTTGACAAATGATGTTCGTGTATTTGTTCGCATCCATTGACGAACATGTTCGCACGAACACTCGCAAGATAGAAACATTTCAATTCTCAGCGAACAAGACGTCGAACAAAAAAACTGTCACAAAACACCCCACAAAGGGCCAACCTTTTTTTCGAATTAAAAAATTCGTCGAACAAATTCGTGTGTGGATGGCCTGCTTTACCTAAGTGCAGTGTGCTGGCGTTGCCATTTTCTAACAAATATACATTTCTAATAGAATTTTGGCTATCAAATTTTTTGTATGTCAAATTAATATGTGCCTTAAAATAGCGTCAAATGTTTAGCAACTAAAAAAATCTCCTCCCCCCTCTCCCAAGAAAAAAATTCACCCAAAAAAAAGCTGCGAAAGTTTCCGCTAGTTGATTTTATTTTCGATGTATCGATACGGTCGAAGAGGATGGGTCGTGATTAACAGTTGATGCCATTGGTGAATTTGGCTGCAGCTTTTTATTTTGACATCATAAATCGACAATGGAGGAAAAAAAACCGGCAGAAGGAAACGGACGGAAAGTTTCAACCGCGGGGAAACTATAAGCTAAGGGCCACAAATGAAGTGGCGTACTGAAAACAATCTCCAATGCCAATGTCCGTCGCTTGGAGACCTCACGGCCGATTGGCACGGACGGTTGCGTCCGCAATCGGAGGAGGCCAAACAGCAGGTGATGACCATTCATCCAGTTCATCATTTTTACAACCCCTACCGCGAAAACTGTGCCGTCCACGTCCGGCTTCTTCTTGTTGGAGGTCAAAAATTAACCCAATGCAGACCAGCTGAAAATAGAGTTGGAGAGCGGTGCGACTGCCGTGAGCAGCAGTGCTAGCTGGGTGGGAGCGTGTCTGTCAAACGTGAACCCGAGGAGGAGGATTTTGAATTTACGGCAAATAAAACAACAGTTTTTTATAAGAACTGAAAATATATTTTTTAATCTCTAGAGTAGCGATGCACTAGAAAGCCAAAATGGTGGCATAGCACAAATCCATGATTTGTATACTCCAAGCCGCCTTCCTGCAGACGATAGCAGCATTTCTGCAAAGAAATGCACAGTCAAACAACTCCCACCCCCATCTAGTCGCGTATCTTGGCATCTGTCAGGGCCGCATGATGCATTATGTACTCCACAAACTGCTCCATCTCACCCACACTGTAGGCCGATTAGCCAATATCTTGTACCAACTTCTCCAAACAGTTATTGTTGCCCAAACGGCAAACATGCAAATAATCCTCCAAGTAGTAGCCCGACATCACGAACAGATCGGCCTTGTTGTGTCTCAAACGGGTAGTAATTGGATCCTCGCCCGATATTTGGTGCAACGCGATGGCATCAACAGATCTGTATTCCTGTTGCGCAGAACAGCTGACCACCAGTGTGGCCGTTTCTGTATTAGGCCCCTTTGGTGTATATATGGGCACACTAAAAATTTATATGGATGCTAAATTTCTTCTTCTTAACTGGCCATCACAACCGTTCGACGGTCTGGGCCTCTGCAAGTAATGCTCTCCAGTCGCTTCTGTTCCGTGCGAGCTGGGACCAGTTGGTCACACCAAGCTTAGCAATGTCTGCCCGCACCTGGTCATCCCATCTTAGTCGAGGTCTCCCCTGCTTGCCTCTTCCTCCATAGTCAGCCGCCTTGGAATAATAAGCTTTCCTTACTGGAGCTTCTTCATCCATCCTGGTGACATGCCCTAACCAGCGCAGCCGCTGTTGCTTTATGCGCTTGACCAGACAGGTGTCCCCATAGAGCTCATACAGTTCGTCATTATTTCGAATGCGGAAATCATCGCCAACTTTTAAAGGTCCATAAATCCTTCAAAGAATCTTTCGTTCAAACACCCCAATCGCCGCTTCATCCGCTGCTGTCATTGTCCATGCGCCGTATTGCAGGACTGGGATGATAAGCGACTTGTATAGGGCTAATTTTGTTCTTCGCTTGAGGTATCTGCTCTTGAGCTTCCTAGTTAGCCCGTAGAGCATCGGTTTGCAAGAGTGATCCTTCGTCGGATTTCCAGTTTTTTTTTTTTTTTTTTTTTTTTTTTTAATAAAATAATTTAAAGATGTGCGTCAAAATAGCGACGGATATTTAGCGACGATTTGGAACGATGGAATCTGGAACACTAGGGCAATTTTTATTTTTAAAATTTTACGTTAATTAAAGACATAATTGAACAACTGCAAATGCAGAAATGTTAGGAAAGACGTAAACTATTGTTTTAAATGGGCGGGGGTGGATTAAAGCTTTTTGGATATTAAAAATCAAGTGTTGAAAAATTGACTTTCCACTAAATGCAAATATCCCAGCTCGCGTAGGGCAATGCACGATATACCAGCGTATTCGCCATGGCTTTAGCTGTTTTTCAGCGAAAAGCTCATCAAAACCATGTGGAGCGTTTTCGAGATATCTTCATTTTTGTGAGACCACCTACCTTGCCCGCCCATACAAAAAGCACCTGTTTGGCATGGGTTACAAATGCTCACAAATATCTCGACTTACAGCTCGCGTAGCGCAATGCACGGTATACCTCTGAATTTGTCATGCTTTCGACAACATTTTAGTAAAAGTTAGATCAAAATCATGTGGAGCGTTTGGGAGAAAAGTGATGTTTTGTAGACACACTAAATGCACTAATTCAAAAAGAATTCGGCCCGCGCCAGAAATGGAACCAGCGCAATATTGGAACTAGTTCATATTCCTATCGATATGCGATCATTTGAATTGGGAAAAAATGGTCTGCCTAAATCGTCGCTGGCTAAATAGCGCGATTTCAAGCTCGCGTAGCCCTATAGGCGGTATGCAGGATTAATCTGTAATTAATTCCGCATCTTTTGCACCCACCCTCATCAAAATCATGTGGAGGGTTTTTGCAAAAAATGCATTTTTGTGGTAGGCCAAATATTCAGCCGCACTGGCAAGGCTGCCGCCTACTACTCGATGGCCACATATGGTCTGCCTAAATCGTCGCTAGCTAAATAGCACGATTTTGAGCTCGCGTAGCCCTATAGGCGGTATGCAGGATTAATCTGTAATTAATTCCGCATCTTTTGCACCCACCCTCATCAAAATCATGTGGAGGGTTTTTGCAAAAAATGCATTTTTGTGTTAGGGCAAATATTCAGCCGCACTGGCAAGGCTGCCGCCCACTACTCGATGGCCACATATGGTCTGCCTAAATCGTCGCTAGCTAAATAGCACGATTTTGAGCTCGCGTAGCCCTATAGGCGGTATGCAGGATTAATCTGTAATTAATTCCGCATCTTTTGCACCCACCCTCATCAAAATCATGTGGAGGGTTTTTGCAAAAAATGCATTTTTGTGTTAGGGCAAATATTCAGCCGCACTGGCAAGGCTGCCGCCTACTACTCGATGGCCACATATGGTCTGCCTAAATCGTCGCTGGCTAAATAGCGCGATTTTAAGCTCGCGTAGCCCTATAGGCGGTATGCAGGATTAATCTGGAATTAATTCCGCATCTTTTGCACCCACCCTCATCAAAATCATGTGGAGGGTTTTTGCAAAAAATGCACTTTTATTTCAGGCCAAATATTCAGCCGCACTGGCAAGGCTGCCGTGCACCAGTCTATACTAGAGGTGCGCGCGTGAGCAAATTTACTTTGACGTCACGGTTGTTTTTGTACTCCGGGATAAAGTTTACAAAAAATTTAAAACATAGGCACATGGTTGGAAAATCTTTTGAGAACGGATTGTCTGACAGTGAAAATGAAAACGAGGTTTTGTAATGAAATTATCTAATTCTGGTAAGGAGTATGATGTTTTGGATCGATCAAAAAAATAATTGGGTATCAGTCAACAGTAACTCTTTAAATTTTTGCAACCTTTTTGGAAAAAAGTGGTTCTGAGATAGTCGCATTTAAAGTTTTGGCAACTGTTTTCGATGATAGGGGAGAATGGGGGGTTCTGAGCCGCTGGGGGTTGTGAGTCACTCTAATATTGAACACAAAAAAAATATATTTAAACTTTTTGTTTATGTCATGTGTCTCCCTTCTTATTACCTAACTTTTGGCAAGCAACCTATCAGTCTACACCTTCTTTAAGTTCGTTAACCAGAACTCGACTTTTTTTCTAAAAAAAAAAGGAGTTTTTTTTTTTAATTTTTGACATGTGAATATTATACAAAATTTTTTTTTCGAAATGACAAAAGTAAGTATGAGGGAAGTATCTTTTGTCAATTGCCTCTTTGATAGAAATATGTTTTTGTTTCTAACAATTTCTTTTTGGTTATGTGACGTCACCAAAAAAAAGTGAGATATGGGGGGTTGTGAGCCACTTTGAAAAGTCGGTTTTGACTTTCAAAGAGATTATTGCAATGACGCGCAATAAAACAGAGGAAAAACTTTCCAAAGAAGTAAAAAAAACATTGAAAAAGGCAAACAAAAGAACAGCCACAAGCAAAAAGTGCTCGTATATAAAAGAAAACAAGCCTGATGCCGTCAATCAATTTTCACTCTTCATTGATATTTCTTAATTCAGAATATGAGAAAAATTGTTCATTTTTTTCATTTAATAAAGAATAATGGCTTAAAAACACGAATTTTGAACTTTTAGATGGGTGGCTCACAACCCCCCACAAATTTTCGAAATGTCAAAAAATCACTTTTTATACCCTTGCAAAGGGTATTATAATTTTGCCCAGAAGTTTGCAACGCATTGAAATATTCATTTCCGACCCTATAAACTATATATATTCTTGATCAGGGTGACGAGCTGAGTCGATTGAGCTTTGTCCGTCCGTCTGTCTGTCCGTCTGTCTGTCTGTCTGTTTCTACGCAAACTAGTCTCTCAGTTTTAAAGCTATCGAGCTGAAACTTTGCACAGAGTCTTCTTTTTACTGCACACTGCTAGTATGTCGGAACCAACATCCGGATCGGATGACTATATCTTATAGCTGCCATATGAACTATCGGTCAAAAAGTGCGTCTTTGTGAGAAAAACTTTTTTGTTTTTAATGTTAACGTGTCTCACTTCAGCGATTATTAATATTATTCGCTTTTATACTGATTTTGAAGTTTTGGTCAAGATCGGATGACTGTATCTTATAGCTGTCATAGGAACAATCGGTCGAAAAGAGGGTTTTAATGAGAAAAACTTTTTTGTTTTTAATGTTGTTGTGTCTCACTTCAACAATTATTAATATTATGCGATTTTACAAAGATTTGGAAGTTTTGGTCAAAATCGGATGACTATATTATATAGCTGTCATAGGAACTGTCGGTCGAAAAGTGGGTTTTATTTAGAAAAATAGTTTGTTTTAATGTTGGCGTTCTTAAACTCTGATGTATTAAAACATTTGCAAGGGTATAAAAACTTCGGCAAAGACGAAGTTAGCTTGGCCTTCTTTTTTTTTTAATATGAAATAAAAAAAATCCAAAATTTTATTTTTAAAAACTAGTGTTGACGAAAGTTTTGTGCATCTTTTACCTAAAATACAAAATTTACAGCACGAAAAAATATTGAATTTTGAAGAAGTTATGTTCGAAAAACGAAACTATGATCACAACCCCCCACTCTCCCCTATATAAATTCCACAATTTTAAAAAAAAGGCCAACTGTTGCAACAAAAGAAACAAAAATAAGAGATAGAAAGCTGCCCATATGCATTTTTGGTCGCTGAATTCAAATAAATTGCCCATTCAATTCTAGCTTTTCAGGTTTACGAAATGTTTGCATAAACGTGTGTTTAGCGAGGTTTGTTTATATTTGTTGGTCCTGTGGCCACATTAAGTGTCCTATTCCAACCAAATTAAATTTAATGTACGCTGCCTTGAATGACGTTACAGAAAAACAAAACACAAAGTTTTAAGTTTGCTGATAAGGTACAAATTTTTCGATTTTAATATTGAAAATGTGGTTATTTTGTGATAAAATCCATTTTTTTTCCAAGTTTAAATAATTCTAAAAAACTTTCTTCTGACATTAAAAATCTTAAAAAACATAGTTGGTAGTCTTTTGTTTCTTCTTATTTGATGTATTTTCATTTTTGTTAAATCATTGGCGCTATTAAAAGATGTAAAATCTATAAAAGTCGAAAATTTTTATATTTTTTGAGCTATAATTATTAAAAGCGCGATAATATCGAAAATAAAATCATATCTTTACAAAACCTCTTTTTGTTTTCACTGCCAGACAATCCGTTCTCAAAAGATTTGTGCTACCTTGAGCCTAAGTTTTAAATTTTAGGTTAACTTTAACCCGGAGTACAATAAAAAAACGTGACGTCAAAGTAAATTTGCTCACGCGCGCACCTCTAGTATAGACTAGTGCACGGCAGCCTTGCCAGTGCGGCTGAATATTTGGCCTGAAATAAAAGTGCATTTTTTGCAAAAACCCTCCACATGATTTTGATGAGGGTGGGTGCAAAAGATGCGGAATTAATTCTAGTTCAATCCTGCATACCGCCTATAGGGCTACGCGAGCTCAAAATCGTGCTAATTAGCTAGCGACGATTTAGGCAGACCATATGTATATGTGGCCATCGAGTAGTGGGCGGCAGCCTTGCCAGTGCGGCTGAATTTTTGGCCTACCACAAAAGTGCATTTTTTGCAAAAACCCTCCACATGATTTTGATGAGGGTGGGTGCAAAAGATGCGGAATTAATTACAGATTAATCCTGCATACCGCCTATAGGGCTACGCGAGCTTGAAATCGCGCTATTTAGCCAGCGACGATTTAGGCAGACCATTTTTTCCCAATTCAAATGATCGCATATCGATAGGAATATGAACTAGTTCCAATATTGCGCTGGTTCCATTTCTGGCGCGGGCCGAATTCTTTTTGAATTAGTGCATTTAGTGTGTCTACAAAACATCACTTTTCTCCCAAACGCTCCACATGATTTTGATCTAACTTTTACTAAAATGTTGTCGAAAGCATGACAAATTCAGAGGTATACCGTGCATTGCGCTACGCGAGCTGTAAGTCAAGATATTTGTGAGCATTTGTAACCCATGCCAAACAGGTGCTTTTTGTATGGGCGGGCAAGGTAGGTGGTCTCACAAAAATGAAGATATCTCGAAAACGCTCCACATGATTTTGATGAGCTTTTCACTGAAAAACAGCTAAAGCCATGGCGAATACGCTGGTATATCGTGCATTGCCCTACGCGAGCTGGGAATTGAGATATTTGCATTTTAGTGGATACACTTGATTTTTAATATCCAAAAAGCTTTAATCCACCCCCCCGCCCATTTAAAACAATAGTTGTACGTCTTTCTCTAACATTTCTGCATTTGCAGTTGTTCAATTATGTCTTTAATTAAAGCTTGGTATGGAGATACCAGCGAAATGCTCGCGAAATGATGAAGTCCATATAAAAAAAATGATTTCGCACGGATTTCGCAGGTTGCTGTTTCGTGAGTTGGTATGGAGTTCACGCGCGAAATTGTCATATCGATAACAGAGCGTAGCCACCCGACGTCAATGTGTCACGCGATAGTCACCCGATAGTCACGCGATGAGAGATGATTTCGTAGGTGTGAAATATATGTAAAACATATTTTTCGTACTCATGGCGGTAGGCACCATATTTGTACATTTGTTTTAGCGCGGAGTTTTAAAATGAGTAGGACAACTATAAAAAAACATTAAAAAGGATGAACAACTTTTCATTGGAGGATCCATGAAAAGCATTATGATAGCGGGTTGACAAAAATTATCTGGGAAAGTATAGATATTTATTATTGAGTTTAATTATGCTATTCACAATTGATTGATTTTGCTAGGAGATCATTGCAACGCGGCTTGGGCTTCGTTAAAGGACAGCGCCACCGTTCGCTGGCGGCGTCCTAAGTGAAAGTGTGTGCAAGAGTGAAAGCGGTGGTGTAGTATCCATCGCAACTCAAGGAGGCAGAGATGTGAAGTGGCAGTTAGCTCCACTTATGTCGTTTTTGAATGTGTGCGTATGCCATGCATATAAACAAATAAGTGCTGAATCTCTTTTCTCATTCGAGAGGGCTGATAATGAGGATCTTGGCCCAGCACAAGAGGATTCAATTGTGGACGACGGCGATTCCGTATGTCGAACGGATGAGCCGCAGAATTTTTCAATGGTCAGAATGGGGACTTCTTTGTCGCCGCAAGTCGTGTCAACATCTTCTAATCTATGCCGTTGCATTATAAATACATAACATCGAGATCCCATGGCCAAAACAGGCGATTCTGCCCTTTCCCTAGTCCTGTCCAAGGAGCACCAATTGCCTATTGGAGCAAATCATTGAAAAATTACAATTAAAGGTCACGATGAACCTACAAACGATTTATTTATTAGCGATTTATTTACGTTTTACATCTGCCTCCACTTGGATCTTTACTGCAAGTAAGGACCCTGAACACCTAGAAGCCTTCACTACCGTTTCTTACAAATCACATAAAGCTATTGTAGCAAATATTGCATCATTAAAAGCTACCATAACTATTCGCTGTTAATTAGTTTAAATTTTCCCGCCAAGTTAAATTTGAAAACAAAGCAACTAGAGATGAGCGCCTTATTTCGCACTTGCTATCGACGAAATAATATGCAGAGATTTCGCACATTTTTCGCAAGTATCTCCGTACCAAGCTTAACGTAAAATTTTAAAAATAAAAATTGCCCTAGTGTTCCAGATTCCATCGTTCCAAATCGTCGCTATTTTGACGCACATTTTAAAGTTGCGTACGGTGCAGTGTGACTGTTCAACGCGAAAATACCAACGTTCAACGGCAAAATACCACCCCAAATGTGATACGGTCAAACTGCATCGTCAGCTGTTCTTTTGTTTACGTTTCAGCTGAGTTGGGTGTTAATTTATGAAAAGCAAAATGGAAGAATATTTGGATGATATGTGGAGAGCAGAAGTGATGGGCAATGCCTTAGTTGTGGGGATGGCGATGTACTCCATTGTAAAGGAAGAGAAGTATGCTCGGCGCAGTCGCCAGCGCCGCAAATTTTGGGTGAGTCCCTTTTTGTCGGACAGAGGCAATAAAGGAAGATTTACTTATGCCTTTTCATATTTAATAGTTCGAAAATATGACTAAGACCCCAGCAGTTTTTTTTTTTGAGAATTTCCATATGATGGAAAATAACTTTAATTGCCTTTTTGGGATGTTGGAGGAGCACTTGGTTCCGAAGAGAAACACCCGGCCAGACGCGATACCACCCAAAGCCAAGTTGGCTATTGTCCTGGAGTAAGTCAGTTTGCTAAGCAATCCAACATCCATTTTAATAGTTTCTTTCATCAGGTACCTTGCATGTGGAGACTTACAGCGGCACATTGGTTCCACTTATCGGATATCCAAACAACATATGGGTGTTATAATAACCCGTGGCCGACCTCAGGAATACCCCAAGTTTAGAATTAGGTTAACTCCGAGTCAGGGTCCGTGCCATGGCAAGACGAATCTGCAGGTGTCCGTAGGAAATAACATTATTTTAAATTTTTTGGTAATTATTATATTATATATTTTATCCTATAAAAAAATAAAAGAAACTTATGATATATTCTTAAAACTACTTGGCTGCCTTGTAGTGCGCCCAGAGCACGTCAGTCATTGCCTTTTCGGCGTCTTCTGCTTTTTCTATGGGCATCTAGTTCAATAAATCGTCCCAATAGTTTAAAATCGGACGGATAATTGGAGGCGGAGCAGCCACAGGAGGGTGTCGCGCAACGAGTTTAGCGTGCTTGCTTAGAAATATGTCCAGCATACCAACCATCTGTTGTGAACTTGATTGGTCGCTGGTCTTCACTTTCTTGACCGATTTTGACTGCTGTGAATTAAATGAATTGATGACACATGAAGTTCTTACTTGACATGACAAATATACTTACATAAGAGTAGGAAGATGTATCTAGAGATACACTTTGCTCCAAGTCAATCTCCTCCAACTCGACATCATCAATATATCAGCAATCTCGAACTCCAGTGATGCAGACGAAGCATCTTTATAAACATATTTGTACTTACCACCTCTGCGTTGACATTTCTGGCAAAAATGTCATGTACTGGGCAAACCGCCAGTCGACACCTTCACCCACCGGAGTAGCAGCTTCTTTGCAGACGCCTTCTGGTGGTAGCGGTAGCTGTCCCGCAGAGACTTCCAGGCACTTTTACAATCAAGTATATATATTATATTATATTATATTATATTAAATAAAAAAATTAATTAAATATTTTAGTGGAGCACAGTAATATGTATTTATTATAACTCTTGCAACTCACCTTCTTTTTTGACCTCAGCAGCCACAGATTCCCAAGCTGATTTGGCACAAATAGCATCGAAATGCTTTTTGTGGGTCAAATCCCACAGGTTAGGATGGACATGGACTGCCAAAAATAGTGCAATCTTTTCATCGGTGTTGAATTGCGCCAATCTGTTTTTTTTTTCGCCACAATTGTTCAAAGACATTTCGATGGGTAGGTCTCGGGAAAATTACAAACAATATTTTCTGCTTCCACCCTGTCAGAATTGAATCAGCTGTTTGTGACTGTCAAGTTAGCGGCCCTACGAGCTGTCCGATGGGTATGAACGGAAATTTAAGTTAGTCTGAGTTCGACCGAGCGTAGGAGGCCTGTCGGAATTTTACGAAAGCTGTCTGATACCCTTTTTTTATATGGAGTTGACACCCAGCTAAATCGATTTAGTTTGTCTGAGTACTAAGCTTTACCCTGCAGGGAAAGTGTCTAGTTTACAACCAGAAATGTATCGGTCGCTAAAAGCTTGCAGCTGGTTGCACTTCCAAACCAAATCCGTGTATTGAAGTTCTCCATTTTACACAGGCATGACATAGGAATGTGACAATTGCCAGCAGCCAGTTTAATGCCAGATGTCCCATCTAGCAGCCATTTGCAACCAGTTTAATGACAGATGGCATAGGTGCAAGAGAATAGTGCCCTCCAGCAGCCATTTTCAACCAGATAAATACCAGTGGACCCTTGGGTGTTACTTATGTGAGTCTGTGTATTTCGCAACCCAGTATAGTGGAAGTTTACCGACATCTGACGGTCAACTCACTCATTACCGTTTCTTTTGCAATTACAACTACCTCAAATTAGTGTTTTTAACGAGCATTTCTTCGGAAGCTGATGTTTGTTGTTGCCAATTTCACCCGAATTTAGCAATTTCGCTACCAGTTCAATTCTACATGTATTCCAACTAGGTGTATGACAGTATTTTTTTTACTAGTTCACAATTGCACTGCAGGGATAGAATAGGTTGCGAGAGCCGAGAGGGAATAACAGAGCGCATGGAGCTCATGAGAAATATCGTACAAAACTCAAAATTTATCTCATCTGAGTATAGGCCTATACATGTGAATTTTCTTGGTTTGTAAACACAAATATGAACGAAAGGCGTAAACAAAATAAAATGCAAGACAAATTTACATACATACATATATATATATATATAAATATTTCAACATGTTTACATATATTAAGAGCTAAGTGAAACACCCTTAAAGAAATTATAATTTGTGCACTTACGGGGGTGCCACAAAAATCTCTAGAGATTTTGCCGACGGTTGGTTTGTAAATCTCTCGAAAAATTCATTGGTGTACTTCTACAGATTTCATTTTCTAATTAGAAAATCTAGTTGGAGCACCAGATGTTCCTATTGATGTTCCATCTCTAAAAACAGGACTGAATCTCTCGCCAAAAAATTTCCCTTATTTTAGATGTGGGTTAACTTAATGATTAACTGAAATTTTTTGATTGTGTTATATGTTTTATGATGCATTTTTGGACAATAATTCAATTTTAAGTCACATTCTCCACCAATATAATACAAAATTTAAAAATTTGTTGGCGCCAAACATGCGGTGTTAGTTTCCATCCCCTAATTCGCTAGCTGTCATGTAGAGGGCGCCACTTCGATAAAAGGCGCTAGTGAAAAAAGAGCTTTGCAAAATCTCCTAACAAGACATTAGATGGAATTTGGTTGGAAGAGGTTTCTGTGGCATCCCCGTTAGTGTCCTACATTTGTGAATTTCATCTGTCTTATTTTACTGCTTTTATATATATGGAGAGGCAAATCAGGGATGCAAACCGGTTCTGAACCGAACCGGTTTTGAACCGAACCGAAACGCTTTTTGCGCTCATGAACCGAACCGTAAACCGAACCGGTGTGTGTTTATAAAAATGCTGAACCGAACCAAAAACCGAAAAATAAAATGGTTCGGTTCGGTTCATTTCAACTAGACATTGAGTTACCAATTGATTAACCATACTGAGCCAAATCGCAGCGCATTATTTGGTAGAAAGCAAGTGCGTGCCCAACTGATCACGAAAAATATGGTAAAGATATATTTCGGACCAATCAAACTCTGTAAAATAAAACTATAACATACTCACTACCCCCAAAGTTTGTATATATCTTATCATTTTCATTAAAAAGCCACAAAAAGCGGCCAGTGCTACCCATCATAATTGTTTGTATTCTTTATAACTCGTCCGATCGATCAGTATCATCCAATCTTAACCACTCCTTTGTCAAAAGGATAAATAATCTTAATTACTAAATATCTTTAGAAGAGACGAACCATATATCTACAAAACTGTAGGAGATATGAAATTCCTTCTCCGATACATACTTTTGCACAAAATTACAGAATATACAGAGTATAAATACGTGGAAAAGCAAGAGTTCTAGATTTTGTCTAGATTTTGTTACCTCTACCAGGAATCAAACCTGCTGTGAGAAGAAGGAAAAAAGCTAGCTCAATCTCTTAATGTTAATATACAAGAAGATCTAAATCGTTAATGAAAACATAACGGATAATTCTTTGAACCCGATAAGTAAAGACGAGTTGGAAATATAAGGAATAATTTCCATCATAAAGTAAAAAGTTTGATGGCGAAAAGCGTTAACCTAAAGATAAATATTGGAATATTTATCAGGAAAATCAGCTTAAGCCATTCCAGCCACACAAGTGTCAGTAGAACGAGCATTTTCCACACTGAAACATGATTTATCAGACTTAAGAGGCAATAGCGATGAAACTTTACTATAAGATATATTATTACTAAATCTTAACTGAAATTCCATCATATTGAACTAAATTTTAATTCTTTAAACTCTATATATCTCCTGTTGTTTTGAAATGCAATCAATCGACTGGAAATATTTTCATTAAATAACACAGTCTTAAAGATATCATTATGTAATCAAAGCAAATTTTGAGTTTAATAAAAATGAAATGTTTATTATATAATAACTAAAAACCTGACTAAACAACCTAAGCCTAACCTAAATAGTCTGACTAAAGGCCGATTTCTGTTTTCTCAGATAGCTGCCATGTGTCAGATAACACTGTTATTTGTTAGTTTATGTGACAGACAGCTCTATGTAGAAGATGTGAAATCGGCCTTAAATGTATCAAAAATACATTTCTTTAGTTTGTTAAATGAATACAGCGTAAACCGAACCGAACCGAAACCGCGGTTCAGTAAGCCCCAAAAACCATGTATTGAACCGAACCGGCGGTTCAAAAACAGTGCGAACCACTGAACCGAACCAGTCCTTATTTCCGAGCGGTTTGCATCCCTGAGGCAAATAAATACATACGATACATGTAAATATGTACATTTTTTATGAGTTTAGCTTAACAACTAACAAAGAGTAAATATTGTATTATGTGTCTCACTTAAAATAAAATGTAGTGCAGAGAAGGCTCTTTCAACCGACTCCTGAGTTGCCGGTATTGCCAGCACCACCTGAGCGAGCTCACTCAAGGGGGTGAGTTTGTTTTAATATTTTGAAAGAATTGTAAAATGTCTTTATTTAATACGTATGTACGTAATATACGACCATTTGAAATCTCGAAATTCTCAATATCTGTCAATATCTTCGCTAGTTTTTCTGAGATTTGCTCTTCTTGGGTTTGTGGGACTGTCTGCATATCATTCAAATATGCACAAAGTCGTGATTTTTCTTCGGAGTCATTTACATCATAAAAAGGATTAATTCTTGACAAGGACAATTTCAATTTTTTAAAAGATTTACTACACACTTACGAACAATGAACCTACACTTTATCGAAATTTCTTCTCAGATCTGTATGTCTTACTTGCTTTAGCTCAAAAATGCGGTTGGCATTTTTATACTCTGTACCGAAGGTACATAGAGTATATTTAGTTTGTGCAAAAGTATGTAACAGGAAGAAGGAATCATTTCCGACCCTATAAAGCAGGCATGCCCAAATCCAGCATAAGGCAGAGCTCACACCACTACTCACAAATAAAAACACCAATACCAAGAAAAGAACTGCAAACTCGAAGACAAGACACCAACAAAATCACAACGAATGCAAAAACAAAATCATAGAAATTGTTGTTGGTCAGTTGGATTGCGCGAGCAAAGACCAATACAAAGAAGGGAAGAATAACTGTTTTGGTTGTACGCAGTGCATACACAAGTAATTGTTTGCATGTGTTGTGTTTGCCTATACTTGGTGGCGTGCATGTATACGATCATTGCTTTGCTATCTCCGGAGCAATTACAAAAACAAAGCATGCCCAAAGAGCATAGGGCTGGGCATGGCTGCTATAAAGTATATATATTTTTGATCAGCATCAACAGCCGAGTCGATATAGCCATGTCCGTCTGTCCGTCCGTATGAACAAACAGATCTCGGAGATGGTAAGAGATAGAGCTTTGACATGTATGGGACAAATGCTTGTTATACTTGCAGGCAGATCAAGTTTATTTTTAATTTTCGCCACGCCCTTCCCGCCCCCGCAATTTTGAAAAAACGTCATATCTCCAACAGTTTTATAGATAGGTGATTTGTACCTTCTAAAGACAGGTAGTCATTGGCAATATGTATCGATTTGCCGAAGAAATGATAAAGATCGGATGAGTGGTTCTCAAGTTATGATAAAAACGAGAGCGTAAGTTAAAGTCGGCTCTAACCGACTTCGATATACCCGTTACTCATGAAAAAACATGTTTAACAGTGTTCCCGCGTTCCTGAGTGTGACCATCCAAAAAGTATGCAACATTTTTTTAGGGTGGTAGCGGGGAGGGCTAGGTTCAGTTTTTTGCTTATAACTTGAGAACCGTTCATCTGATCTTTATCATTTCTTCGGCAAATCAATTCATTTTGCTAATTACTAACTATCTCTAGAAGGTAAGAATCCTCTATCTTTAAAACTGTACGAGATATGACATTTATCAAAATTGCGGGGGCGGGAGGGGGCGGCCAAAATTTGAAACAAACTTGTTTTGCGTGCAGATAAAAGAAGCATTTGTCCCATACATGTCAAACCTCTATCTCTTACCATCTTTGAGATCTAGGTGTTCATACAGACGGACGGACGGACGGACAGACGGACAAGGCTAAATCGACTCGGCTGTTGATGCTGATCAAGAATATATATACTTTATATGGTCGGAAATGATTCCTTCTGCCTGTTACATACATTTGCACGACTTTAGTATACCCTTTTTACTCTACGAGTAACGGGTATAAAAGGTGTAATAAAGACGCCTCCCACGCACACGCAAACAACACCGCATTGCATGCATCAAAGAGAGGGAGAGAGAAAGAGAGAAAACAACTTAGAGATGAGCACAGTGGCAGTGACGCTTTCAGCATATACACCGGGTACAGAGTATGTTATAGCGGGCTTGACCGACTTTCTTACTTGTTTTTTTAAATTTTGTTTGGCCAATAATTTTTGGTTAAGACAAATTAATCCGTGGACCCAAATAAATTGCAGATAGCAATGCTTCATTTTCAAGTAACTTACTTTCACGAATTTTTATCTGCGCTATTAATTTTTTGTGAGGTAGTTTTGACTTTTTTCGCATTTCAGTAGGAGCTCCATCCATAAAATTAAAAAGTCACAGTGAACAAGTTGCACCTGTTGCACTTTTCGGGTAGCTTCATGTGTGTCCTTGAACGCATCTATATACAACTCTACCCAGTCTATATTAATATCAATAGTAGACTGCGTGGCAGCAAACTCCCATAAATCGAACAATTTAACCATCATGATGTAAGTAGAATGCAGCACGCTTAGGCGTCGCTCACAACGATTTTTAAAAGAACAGGAGGACATTACTTCATCTTTTTGCCATTGCCCAGCTCTAATTAGAAGAAAACTCAAAACTTTGTGGTCACACTACTAGTTGGGACTGTACAAAAATATAGAATAAAGAAATTTAAGAATTATTTCATGATGTCCCGTGCATCGTTAAGGACCCATAGTTAGAGATGTGCTCGCGACGGGATTCCTGCGGGACCCGAGAGAAGTAGGTTATCAGGCGCGACGATATCGAATAACAATTTGTTGGTCGGGATCGGGACGGGACAGCCGTGGTCGGGATCGTAGCGGGACGGGAACGAATTGTCCTTATTCGCCCATCCCTGCTCTTAGCCCATTGCCACTCTGTTAAAATTAACATTTTCAGACCCTTCTTTGCGTGGATTGGAGTCCTTCTTAATGGTAAATGTTTGTTTCGACAAAGGAAATAGATTTTACCATCGGATATTCGATTTTATGTGCATATTCTCCCCCAGGCCGGGTTTACAACAAACATTAAATGGCTAACAAAGTCTTAAGGAAAATTCAAGGGGAAATCGAGGAGTAGTTGGTGCAAGTGACGACGGTCATATATATTTAATAGTCAGTTCTTAATTATATTATGCTGTTTGTTGTCAAAAAATTCAAACCTTCCGCCAACAAAAATATATCGTTAACTTTGTTGCCTGAAAATTCTATCAAACTCGTTCACCAGTAGACTAACACTTTTTATACCCTTGCAAAGGGTTTTATAATTTTGCCCAGAAGTTTGCAACGCATAGAAAAATTCATTTCCGACCCTATAAAATATATAAATCTTGATTAGGACGACGAGCTGAGTCGATTTATCTTTGTCCATCCGTCTGTCTATCTTTCTGTTTCTACGCGAACTAGTCTCTCAGATTTAAAGCTATCGAGCTGAAACTTTGCACAGAGTCTTCATTTTTCTGCACTCTGCTAATATGTCGGAACCGACCAGATCGGATGACTATATCTTATAGCTGCCATAGGAACTATCGGTCGAAAAATCGGGTTTAGTGAGAAAAGCTTTTTTGTTTTAAATGTTCACTCCCAACTCAGCGATTATTCATATTAGATGCTTTCGCACAGACTTGCAAGTTTTGGCCAAAATCGGATGACTATATCTTATAGCTGGAATAGGAACCATCGGTCGGAAAATGGGTTTTATTCAGAAAAATTGTTGATTTTAATGCTGGCGTTTTGAAACTCTAATATATTAAAACATTTGCAAGGGTATTAAAACTTCGGCACAGACGAAGTTAGCTTGGCCTTCGCGTTTTTACTTAAAAAGAACGGAGAGGATTGCGAAAAATACTCGGTGTTCTCAGCACACACACTTTAAATCATGATACAAATATAGAAGGTACGGCATTCAGCTGAAAAATGTGGCCCAAGCGCTTTTGCTTAGAGTGCGAAAGAGAGGGAGGATGAGAGCGAGAATCAACGGCGCACATGCACACAAATTATATATGTGTGTATTAAAAAAGTGTATTTACATACGTAAGTATGTATACATTTTCTGTTGTGATGAAACAACAATAATAACAACAAAATGACAAGTGCACGCAGTGCATAAGTATGTAAGCATTTTATTTCCAAGAACAGACAAGAACAACATGGCACTGCACTCTGCACTAAATATGAATTCATATTTTTTTTGCAACGCAGCAACATCAAACCAAAAACGAGATCAATTCACTCTAAAAACCCAACCCCAAATGTGCACTTAAGCAACAACAAAAAGAATACCGACCTTATATTTATTGTACCATGAGCGGGCCCATAAACACAACAAAGCAACCAGTAAGACAAATACCCTTAGAAGCAAGCACGATCAAAAAATTACTTAAGTGAGAGAGCGACAAATACAGAACGCGATGCGAGAATTGTTGGTGTATCGATGAACACTCAAATTTCAAGGGTAAAAAAAATGAGTCGCACGAGTAGCGCGGGTATAATTGGCACTCGGTACCCGATGCAAGAATATGCCACGAGTGTTGTAAGCACCGCGTACGTTTTTTGCAGTAGCTGGAGACACTCGAGCGTGAAAAGTACAAATGCGGTACACTTGTTGTGTCAGTGCACTCATGCAGATCTCTGATATGGACCATGATGCTTTCGGTGAAGTCGTAGACGACCTTATGGAGGATCTTACTGCAATTGCATTCTGGCGGTAAGGAACCAAGTTCTGTGTGCCCAAATAAGTCAACTGGCGAACCAAGTATTCTAACATGCGTCTCTGCGGCCCCATGCTTTATGTCGACTGCATTTCGACCACAAATGGTACTTTAGTTGCAGGTAGCACCTTTCTGTTTGGGGTAGTTTGGAGAAGCTGCATCAATAGAGAAAAGTACAACTATGTTTACAGTATATGATGACGGCTCCCTAGGTGTTGTTACAGACAGAGTGTTTGGAGCTATTTTGAGGAAGATGTCTCAATTTATTTACTGGCCAGATGCAGTAAAATTGATGTGCGTCAAAATAGCAACGGATATTTAGCGACGATTTGGAACGATGGAATCTGGAGCACTAGGGCAATTTTTATTTTTAAAATTTTCTTAAGAAATGTTAAGAAAGACGTAAACTATTGTTTTAATAGGGCGGGGGTGGATTAAAGATTTTTGGATATTAAAAATCAAGTGTTGAAAAATTGACTTTCCACTAAAATGCAAATATCTCAATTCCCAGCTCGTGTAGGGAAATGCACGTTATACCAGCGTATTCGCCATGGCTTTAGCTGTTTATCAGTTCTTAAAAGATGTAAACCAAAAACTATAAAAGTCGAAAATATTTATAGTTTTTGAGCTATAATTATTAGAAGCGCGATGATATCGAAGAATAAAATCATTTCTTTACAAAACCTCGTTTTCATTTTCACTGTCAGACAATCCGTTCTCAAAAGATATTCCACCCATGGGCCTATGTTTTAAATGTTTTGTTTACTTTAAAGCTTGGTATGGAGATACCCGCGAAATGCCCGCGAAATGAAAACGTCCATTTAAAAAAAGTGATTTCGCACGGATTTCGCAGGTTGCTGTTTCGTGAGTTGGTATGGAGTTCACGCGCGAAATTGTCATATCGATAACAGAGCGTTGCCATCGAGGTCAATGTGTCACGCGATAGTCACGCGATGAGAGATGATTTCGTAGGTGTGAAATATATGTAAAACATATTTTTCGTACTCATGGCGGTAGGCACCATATTTGTACATACAAGTGTTTTGTCGCGGAGTTTTAAAATGATTAGGACATCTATACAAAAACATTAAAAAGGCTGAACAACTTTTCATTGGAGGAGAAGATGGCCCTAGCTCATCCATGAAAAGCATTATGATAGCGGGTTGACAAAAATTATCTGGGAAAGTATAGATATTTATTGAGTTTAATTATGCTATTCACAATTGATTGTTTTTGCTAGGAGATCATTGCAACGCGGCTTGGGCTTCGTTAAAGGACAGCGACACCGTTCGCTGGCGGCGTCCTAAGTGAAAGTGTGTGTAAGAGTGAAAGCGGTGGTGTAGTATCTATCGCAACTCAAGGAGGCAGCGATGTGAAGTGGCAGTTAGCTCTACTCATGTCGTTTTTGACCAATTTGTCGGCACAAGGAATGTGTGCGTATGCCATGCATATAAACAAATAAGTGCTGATTCTCTTTTAAAGAACATTAGCTCCTCATTCGAGAGGGCTGATGATGAGGATCTTGGGCCCCGCACAAGAGGATTCAATTGTGGACGACGGCGATTCCGTATGTCGAACGGATGAGCCGCAGAACTTTTCAATGGTCAGACTGGGGACTTCTTTGTCGCCGCAAGTCGTGTCAAGATCTTCTAATCAATGCCGTTGCATTATAAATACATAACATCGAGATACCATGGCCAAAACAGTCGATTCTGCCATTTCCCTAGTCGTGTCCAAGGAGCACCAATTGCCTATTGGAGCAAATTATTGGAAAATTACAATTAAAGGTCACGATGAACCTACAAACGATTTATTTATTTGCGATTTATTTACGTTTTACATCTGGCTCCACTTGGATCTTTACTGCAAGTAAGGACCCTGAACACCTAGAAGCCTTCACTCCCGTTTCTTACAAATCTCATAAAGCTATTGTAGCAAATATTCTTCTTCTTCTTCTTCTTGATTGGCCCGATGCATGCATCACAACCGTTCGACGGTCTCGGCCGCTGCCAACAATGTCCGCCAGTCGCTTCTGCTCCGTGCGAGCTGGGACCAATTGGTCAAACCAAGCTTGTCAAGGTCTGCCCGAACCTGGTCATCCCATCTCCCATCCCCCGCCTGCCTCTTCCTCCGTAGTCAGCCGCCTTCGAATAATAAGCTTTCCTTACTGGAGCTTCCTCGTCCATCCTGGTGACATGTCCTAACCAGCGCAGCCGCTGTTGCTTTATGCGCTTGACCAGACAGGTGTCCCCATAGAGCTCATACAGTTCGTCATTATTTCGAATGCGGAAAACATCGCCAACTTTTATAGGTCCATAAATCCTCCGAAGAATCTTTCGTTCAAACACGCCAATCGCCGCTTCATCCGCTGCTGTCATTGTCCATGCTTCTGCGCCGTATTGCAGGACTGGGATGATTAGCGACTTGTATAGGGCTAATTTTGTTCTTCGCTTGAGGCCTCTGCTCTTGAGCTCTCTACTTAGCCCGTAGAAGCATCGGTTTGCAAGAGTGATCCTTCGTCGGATTTCCAGACTGATGTTGTTGTCGCTGGTTATCGTCGTTCCGAGGTAAACAAAATCCTCTACAACTTTAAAGTTGTATTCTCCCATTGTAACAAATTGTCCAAGACGCAAGGACTTTTTGTCCGCGGATACAAGGTATTTCGTCTTGTCCTCATTCACCGCTAGACCCATCAGTTCTGACTGCCTCTCAATCTCTGAAAAACGCCCTGCTTACCGCCCGTTCGTTTTTGCCGATGATGTCGATATCATCTGCATATGCGAGTAGCATTAGATCTTTATAAATAAGGTCCAATCAGTGTGTTTATAAGCGGCTTAAGACGTTCACAAATAATGCGCGACAGAACCTTATATGCAATGGGAAGGAGACTGATCCCACGGTAGTTGGCGCAAACTGCAGGGTCTCCTTTTTTAAAGATTGGGCATAGAACACTTAAATTCCAATCGTCGGGCATGCTTTCGTCAACCCATATACGGCAAAGAAGTTGGTGCATGCACCTTACCAATTCTTCCCCTCCAGCCTTGAACAATTCAGCGGGCAGCTCATCAGCGCCTGGTGATTTATTGTTCTTTAGTTTTTGTATGGCTAAGCAGACTTCCTGTTGGGTCGGCGGGTCTATCTCTATGTTGTCGATTGGTGGCATCGCTACTTCTCTAGAGGCGGCATCATGTTCGTCATCGCCTCCCAGTAGGTTGGAGAAGTAGCTTCTCCATTTGTTAAGCGCCACTTGCGGATCGGTGACCAGATTCCCGTGTTCGTCTTTGCATTGTGCGACTCTGGGCTTAAAACCTTCTGTTAGTTGCTTAATTTTTTGGTAAAATTTTCGAGTCTCACTCATGCCGAATAACATCTCGACTTCCTCGCGCATGCGCCTTTCCTGCTCGCTCTTTTTCCTTCTAAAGAGGCGCTTCTTCTCTTTCTTTTTCTCCCGATATCGCTCCTTAACAGCCCGCGTTGCTCCCGACTGCAGAGTTCTCCTGTAGGCTGCGTCTTTTTCTGCAGTAGCAAGTCGGCACTCCTCATCGTACCAAGACCGCCTTCGAGGGGACTCGGAGTACCCAGTATCTCCTTGGCAGCCGTACTCATGGAGTGTGATATACGATTCCACTGTTCGCATATATCGGAAGAAGATGGGGAGGTTTCCCTGAGCAGTTGGGCGAGTTTGGTTTTGTAGGCTTCAGAGGTCCCTTGTGATTGCAGCTTCTCGACGTTTAGCTTTCGACGTGTGCCAGAGCGTGAGGCATTTGCCACACTGAGCCGCGTGCGTACCTTGGCTGCAACCAGGCAGTGATCCGAGTCTATGTTGGCTCCTCGAATCGCACGCACGTCTAGTACACTCGATGAGTGCCTTCCGTCGATCACAACGTGATCAATCTGATTTCGTGTTCGTTGATCGGGAGACTTCCAGGTCGCCTTATGGATGTCGAGGTGTTCAAATCTCGTACTACTTATGACCATGTTCCGGCCTGCAGCAAAGTCTATTAGCCTCTCTCCGTTACCGGAGGTTGTTTCATGAAGGCTAAATCGTCCGACTGTCGAACCAAAGACTCCTTCTCTCCCAATTTTCGCGTTAAAATCGCCTAGCACGATCTTTATGTCGCGATCGGGGCAGCGCTCGTATAATTGTTCCAGGCGCTCATAGAATTCGTCTTTTGTCGAGGTGTCCTTGTCTTCTGTTGGCGCGTGTGCACAGATAAGACTAATATTAAAATATTTTGCCTTAAGTCTGAGCGCGGCAAGCCGCTCGTCAACTGGTGTAAAGCTCATGACTGAGTGGAGTAGTCTATCACTCACTGCAAAGCCGCACCCAAACTCGTGCTTGGAAACATGCCCGCTGTAGTATATCTTCCAGGGGGGTTGTGGTTTCTGTTTTTTCTTCTTTTTTGGTAGCGTTATTATCTTGCTCCCATATCCAATCCATCGCATTTCTTGGAGTACAGTAACGTCCGATGAGTATTCCTTGAGGACTTTCACCAAGTCGATATCATCACCCTCTCCGTTGAGCGTGCGGACATTCCAGGTGCATATCCTCAAATCGTGGTCCTTAAAACGTTTACGTGGGTCGTCGTCAGAGGGGGTCCGTATCCGAGGCATTGTAGTCGCAGTTTTCATTGGTGGAGATTTTTTACGGTAGTGGGTACCAAACCCGACGCACTAACCCCATATATTATATCCCTGTAGGGAAGGGCGAGTCACCGCTCACGTTAGCCAGCAGCGTTGCGGATGCATTGCTCTGTTACCGGTGGTCACCACGAGGAGGTGTGAGTCGACTTGAGACGCAGTAAACCAGGATCACGCTGGGTTCGCCAAGTTGAACCGATCAGCAGCTTTACCTGACCACATACGCCCCCATTAGGTCCAGAAGATCTATGACTAGAAGTCTGAACCACCAAAAAGTTCGTTATTTATAAAAATGTGACGTTTTGTCCATACCATTTCTGGTAGGTGTAAGGGCGGGAAGTTAGGGCGTGGCCCGATTGACGACATTTTTTTTTCGAAATTCTAGTTTAATATAAGACACATTTACACCAAATTTCAAGGGTGTAGCTTTATTTTTAGAGTTTATGCCACAAAATTTGGCTAATCGCCCATAGTGCATGCGTTGCAAACTTCTGGGCAAAATTATAATACACTTTTCAAGTGTATAAATATGAATTCAAGGTGTTATACCCTTGGAGAGGGTATATTAAAATTGTCCGGATGTTTGTAACGCACAGAAGGAAGCATCTCCGACCACATAAAGTATATATTTTCTTGATCAGCATGACGAGCTGAGTTGATATAGCCATGTCCGTCTGTCCGTCCGTCCGCGTCCGTCCGTCTGTCCGTCTGTTTCTATGCTATCTCCTCCGTCAGTTTTAAAGCTATCTCAACCAAACTTTGCACGAAGTCTTTTGGTATAAATACGCTGCACATTTGTCGGAACTGGCCGGATCGGATGACTATAGCATATAGCTGCCATAGGAACGATCGGTTGAAAAAGTAGTTTTAGTGAGAAAAACTTTTTTGTTTTCAATGCTATCGCTACCAAACCTCGTATTTATAAGTTTTTTATGCTTTCACATAACTTCAGCAAGTTTTATGCAAATCGGGAAACTATATAGTATAGCTGCCATACAAAAGATAGATCTGAAAAAAAAGTTTTAGTATGAAAAACTTTTTTGTTTTCAATGCTATCGCTCCCAAACTCGTTACTGATTAATATGATATGCTAACACATAATTCTGTCAAGTCTGATCCAAATCGGAAGACTATAGCATTTAGCTGCCATAGGAATGATCGGTCGAAAAAATAGTTTTAGTGAGAAAATCTTTTTTGTTTTCAATGGTAGCGTCTTTGTACGTTCCAGTTATAAATATTATCGGTCTCAACACTATTTTAGAGAGTTTGATCAAAATCGGATGAATATATCGTATAGCTGCCATATAAAAAACTGGCAGAAATATATCATGCTCCAAGGGTATATAAACTTCGGTCGAGCCGAAGTTAGCTTTCCTCTATTTTTTTATTTTGTTTTTAAATGTCGATGAAGGTTTCATCAGTCCTCCATGCGAAACCTCATCTACGTATGTAAATGTCGACTCTTTTGCTAATTCATTTGACAAATTTAATTTTTTAATGATGTCACCAGCCAGGTATTCAAGCGCATCCTCCGTCAACTCGTCTATCTCTGCTGCTATGCTGTCATCAAAATCAAATTGGAGATTGCAATCTTCAGGCTCGTTCTTTTTGTTTTCAATATTTTGAACGGCTTGAGAAAAGTCAAGATTAAACCACTCATCAGAATCGTCTTGCTTACCATTCAACAATTCTGTATTCCTAATATGCCTAATTTAACAAAATTTTGTTCAGGCTCTGCCTTTCTTTGCGGAACTGCAGTGGAATTAAGTCGTCTTCTTTTCAGTGGCTGCCCTGCGCCTGATAACGACTTCCACTGTGAAGCACTGAAATGCGTATCGCAAATTTTAGAGCTCTCAATAAGGCTACAGCCGAGAGACTGCTCCCACAAAGCTCTTTTCGCAATACATTTTTGAACATGCACAAACTCTACGCCTAGCACGTGCTTGCGACAACAACTGTAAAAAGACATTTTTTTGCTTGGCCACTATAAAGGTTAAAGCTCTGAAAAAAAGCCGTCCGCACACAAACTTTCAGTTTGACAAGCAGGCACCATGGAGCAATTAGAATTAGAGAGAACGTTTGCGCTGCCTCTCAATTTTGGGGGTGCTAAAAGATAGTGCCCAAAAAGATACTTTTATCCAAACAAAAACCCGGTTTCTCTGTCTCACTAGCATTGTTGTTATTGCTTGAAATATATTTAGTGCATTTGTATTAAGTTTGACGCGCTGGTAAGCTCGTTCTGGGCACGCCTGATTTAGATAATTATTTTGGATGAAAAAAAAATTTGTCCCGACGGCCCAGATGGGTTTCGGCACTACTGGATAGATTTGCGTAAGGATCCACTTGTATTTTGCACACGCAATTTCGTAGGCGGATCCGTAATGTTTTGGGGAGCCTTTCATGCGTCTGGAACGCTTGATCTGTGCTTCACAAGCTGCAGGATGTGGAGAACAGTGGAGAATACAAAAAAGTATTGGAGGATCGTCTTGTGCCATTTTGGCAAAAAAACTATGGAACGAGATCTTGTTTTTCCGCAAGATAATGCATCTATTCACAAGAGCAGAGAGACCCAGCGCTTCATAAGTGATCACCATATAAATGTTTTGGATTGGCCTGACCTTAACCCAATTGAGAACATTGTAGGTATCTTAGCCAGGCGTGTTTACTCCAATAACAACAAATTTGAGAATGTCGAAAGCCTCAAAAGCGAAATTTTGGCTCAATGGTCTCTTTTAGACCAAAACTTACTTACAAATTTGTGAGTTCAGTGCCTAAGAGACTTTTCGAGGTGGCAAAAGCTCAAGGTGGCTTTATTAATTATTGTGTTTATGTACCATTATAAGAATAAAAAATCAACCAAATCCAACAAATTGACAAGTGTCGTATAATTTTGATACACTTGCAGACATGACAAAAATCGAACTTTTTTGCTTTTTTTACCGCTACTTGAAAACGGGAGATTCAATCAGAGATAAGAACATCTCATTTTAAGCAGAATTCATTAAGCTGTAATTCTGCATACTTGATTTCGTTATATTATGCTTTCCCATTCTCCTACGAGGGTCGAAACTAAAATTTGTATGGTGTCGTATAATTTTGGGCAGGAGTGTAGCTGCCATAGGAACTATCGGTCGAAAAGGAGGTTTTTGTTTTTAATGTAAACGTCTCCCAACTCAACATTAGTTCAGATTATCATGATGATTTGAAAGTTGACAATTAAAGACGCGCTGGTATGTAAAATTAACTACGCTGACAGTAACTTTTTTCTACATTTTTTATGCATGTGGATTTGGTGTTGTTTTGTAACTGTGCTAACAGTAAAATCTATTGAAGAAATTTGTAAACTTCACATATTTATTTTAGCACGAGTTTTGTTGTTGTGTACTTACAACTACAAATATTTTGTCAAATTTTTCTTTGTTTTAATAAGCTACTACAGTAACTTTACCATAGAATTAGTAACTCTGACGTGATTTTTTCATCTCATACTATGTTTTTGCAGCATTTTACTGTACCAAAAATTAAATCTGACCGCACATATGGTATATCTTTTTGAATGTATTTGATGCACCGAATAACTGTTCCGACAGAAAATCTAACCGTGAAAATTGTTGACTTAGCAAATTTAAGTTGATCTTTTATAGAGCACTTCAACGGAATTCGAACTTGAGAATTCCTAGTGGTCTTATTTATGCGATATTCAAGAAAATTTTTCGTGCATATGTTTAGGCAGATTTAATACAATTAATATGTTAGAGGCGTTGCTTTTAAAGACGTAAAGACGTGCTCACAATCGTGTTGAGACCAACGGCCCCGAGCATGGAGCAATGAATAATTGCTCCATGCCCCGAGTTCGAATCCCCCAGGGTAAGTAAAAATTTTTTAAATTTAATAAATATTTGTTTAATTCGAACAATTGTTTCAGAACGAAAATTGGTGGGTAGGAGTAGTGGGGTTGCATCTTCTGTTCTGCGATGAGTTCAAGTAGATTGCCAACTTGTGACAGCTAAAATGGTATCCCACCCTACTATTCTACAGTTGTGTAACAGCTGTCAAATTACCAATTGTATGGTAAAATTACTGTGAAACTCAGTAAGAAGGGTACTTACTGTAAACATTGGTTAATAAAACTTATTATGTTGGTTGGCGCATTTTTAATCGAGATTTTCGGTTAGATTTACTATAGCAATAGTTAGTCTTACGTAAAGGATTACGTGAAAGTTACTCTACAATTTTGTTAATTTTACCAACTTTGTGGGTTGGCGCATTTCCAACCCACAATATCGGTTAAATACACCAGCAGATTTCTTTCGGTGCAGCAACGCACTTTTTCACTAAAATTTGTCTGCAGAAGAATAAATATTGTATGCCCTGGATTTTCATCAGGAACAAAGTCTTTGTTTTTAAGGCCGTCCTCACTATCGAAAACCGTTTTTATTTTAAAATCGATATTCTATTACGAAGTCGACTATTCGCCATCGAAATCCGTTCTAAAAATAATATGAACACAGTTGCTTTTGTTTTCGTATAAAATTTTTCTCAGTTCAATTTTGACTAGTTGTTAAAAGTCCCAATTGAAAATTTAATGGAAGGGAAATTTCTAATTTAAAAATTGGCTGGTGTCAAAAATCCCAATTAAATATTTAATGGAAGGGAAATATCCCAAGCTACATTTAATAGAAGGGAAATAAATAAATAAAATTCAGCTGGCACTTGACTGGGTTCTCGTGCCATTAATAACACAGGCCAACAAAATGACCACTTTTGTGAGGTCCAGCCCTATTTATTAAATTCTGATCCAGTTTTGTGCACTGATTCCAAAACTGGTCTCGGTTTTTCTCCATCAGCTCTTGTTTTCAAGATATCGCGGAAAAAGCATTTTGCAGTTTCTTTGGCTTTTAAAAAATTATGGAGGTTACACCGAGCAACAATATCTGTATTTATGAGCTCTATGCGACAGTATACATTCTAAGGTCGCCTAAAAAAATCAATGGAGCATCATCAGCAAACCCAAAAGCGCCTAAATTTCCAAACATCAACAAATGCCTGGCGGAAAGAGATTTCAGTAAAGACTCTATCTGTGAAACGAACGTATATGACGAGGAAGTTGACCACTCTTATTATTTGAAGGAATGAGCAATAATTGCAAGGTAGTGCAAAAACTCGCTCCATTTCGCAAGCGAATAACTTGGTGGGTCTGTCACGACATTTGACGAGATTAGTCATAAGTTGGAAGTTCGAATTTTTAGTTTTACTTTGAATTAAGTGGTTACATACAGTAAAGTGGGCCGAAAATAAAAACCGATTTTCAAAAATTGTTCATAGAAAGACCATTTAATTAAATAATGTAAACAAATTTTCACAAATTAAGGTAATTTTTATGTTTTCAATGATGGCGTCTTTATACTTTCCAGTTATGAATATTATCTGTTTCAACACAATTATGGAGAGTTTGATCAAAATCGGATGAATATATCGTATAGCTGCCATATAACAAACTGGCAGGCATGTTTCATGCTCCAAGGCTATATAAACTTGAACTTCAGTCGAACCCAAGGTTGCTTCCCCCTAATTTTTATAACCCTTGGAGAGGGTATATTAAAATTGTCCGGATGTTTGTAACGCATAGAGGGAAGCATCTCCGACCACATAAAGTATATATATTCTTGATCAGCATGGCGAGCAGAGTTGATATAGCCATGTCCGTCTGTCCGTCTGTTTCTATGCTATCTCCTCCGTTAGTTTTAAAGCTATCGTAACCAAACTTTGCACGAAGTCTTTTGGTACAAATACGCTGCACATTTGTCGGAACCGGCCGGATCGGATGACTATAGCGTATAGCTGCCATAGGAATGATCGGTCGAGAAAATAGTTTTAGTCAGAAGAACTTTTTTCTTTTCAATGGTAGCGTGTTTGTACGTTTTAGTTATAAATATTATTTGTCTCAACACAATTTTAGAGAGTTTGATTAAAATCGGATGAATATATCGTATAGCTGCCAAATAAAAAACTGGCAGAAATATATCAAGCTCCAAGGGTATAGCCGAAGTTAGTTTACCTCTATTTTTATACTCTGTTCCGAAGGTACATAGTTCCGAAGGTACATAGAGTATATTAAGTTTGTGCAAAAGTATGTCACAGGGAGAAGGCATCATTTCCAACCCTATAAAGTATACATATATATTCTTGATCAGCATCAACCGCCGAGTCGATATAGCATATGTTGTCCTTCCGTCCGTCTGTCCATATGATTGAAGAGATATCCAAAATTGATACAGACAAGATACTTCGTGTACTTACAGGCAGATCAATTTAATTTTCAATTTTTGCCCTTCCTCCTGCCGCCACAGCCATTTTAACAAAACGTCAAATCGCAGGTATGAAATAAATGGTGGGAACCTTCTACAAATATTAAGTAATCAACACTTAATAACACTATTATTTATCGATTTGCTGATAAAATGATAAAGATGAACGATAGTCGAGTTATAAGGAAAACAAACCATTATGATGGTTTGGCATTTTTGCCACATTTTGTGACATTCAGCTTAAATCGATTGGATATATACAAACTTTGGCGGTACAGAGTATGTTAAAGTGGGGCTTGACCGACTCTCTTTCTTGTTTTTAAGAGATAGAGATCTCCAAAAGTACCTCAATAGATGGGTGATAGACAATTTCAGGGGTTGAAATACTAGGTCCAGTAGCTTGCATTACTGTGATTAATAGAATTAACTTGACCCAACGGAATTTCTATTATTCCATGGACAAAGTTGTGCAGATTCTTCTTCGTCTTTATTGGCCCGATGTTTGCATCACAACCGTTTGACGGTCTCGGCTGCTGCAACTAATGTCCGTCAGTCGCTTCTCTTTTTCACGCCAAGCTTGGAAATATCCCAGTTCTTTCGCATTCCTCTTGTAGACCATTTTTGCTGGAGCTTGTTCATCCATACGGGTAACATGTCCCAGCCAGGGCAGCCGCTGTTGCTTTATGCGCTTGACCAGACTAGTATCACCATAGAGCTCATACAATTCGTCATTCTTTCGGATGCGAATTTCCTCGCCAACTTTCAAAGGTCCATAAATCCTGTGAAGAATCTTTCGCTCGAAAACGCCAATCGCCGCCTTAACCGCTGATGATATTGCCCATGCTTCTGCGCCACATTGTTGGACTGGGATGAAAAGCGACTTGCATAGCGCTATTTTTTTCTTCACTTGAGGTCTCTGCTCTTGAACTCCCTACTGAGCCCGTGGTAACATCGGTTTGCGAACGTGATTTTTCTTCGGGTTTCCAGGCTGATGTTGTTGTCGTCGGTTATCATCGTTCCGAGGTAGACAATGTCCTCTATAACATTAAAGTTGTACTCTCCCATTGCAACAGATTGCCCAAGACGCGTGTACTTCTGTTTCGAGGACACTAGGTACTTCGTTTTGTCCTCGTTCACTGCTAAGCCCACCAGTTCCGACTGCCTCTCAATCTCTGAAAACGTCATCCTTACCGCCCGTTCGGTATTGACGATAATGTCAATATCATCGGCGTATGCGAGTAGCAATACATTTTTATTAAAGATGCTGTTATGCAGATTCTACGGAACTAAATCATTCGTATCATTTAGATCCTGTGATCCCGGCATCCAAGCCGAGTTAGAATTATTGAAGTCCACTAAAGGAACAAAGATGTGCTGTATATGGGTCATTCTTTTATAAACCGAACAATTAAAAAATTTTTTATTTTTCATTTTAATACAACAAAATTCGAAATTAGATCTCGACATGCCCACCAAAACGTAATTTGCGGTTTTGTACAAAAATTTTTTGTTAATTTTATAAACAATTTCAAAAATCGTCAAAAACGGATAAATGGAAAAAAAAGGGTTTTTAAAAACGGGATTTCTCAGGTTTGATTTATCGGACAGCTTTCAAGTTGATATTGGTGAAAAAGTATTTTACTGTAGCTATTCAAATTATAATTTTATAGATTTTTAAACTATTTAATAATATTGGTAATTGTTGCTAAAATTATTTATAATTTTTTTCTAAGTGTTAACCACCATGATATTGCTTCTAAGGATAAACAATTTATTGCCCTAAATATAACTTGATTTTGGTGTTTTCAAAAAGATGGAGACTTTTATAGTTTAAAAGTTATGAATTTTTAAGTTATAAACAAATAAAAGATGCCCGTAAAGTATGCTTTGCCACGCAGTCAGTTTCAAAGCTTTACGACTGAAACTTGGCGAGTTGGCTTTATATATATCAAGCTTTTCAAAAATGTCAACATCACACAGATCGGACGTCTATATCATATAGCTGCCATAGGAATGCTGAATTTGTTTGTGGTATAATATACTTTGAAAACTCTGGTCACCCTAATCCACAACAAAATGCAATTAATCATAGCATTCGTATGGCAGCTATATGAAATGGACGTACGATCTGCGTGATGTTGACATTTTTGAAAAGCTTGATAAATACGAAATATACGTGCCAGGTTTCAGCTACACAGCTTTTAATCCTATTGCGTGGCAAAGCTTTCTTTAAGGGCATCTTTTTATTTGTTTATAACTTAAAAAATTCATAACTTTTAAACTATAAAAGTCTCCATCTTTTTGAAAACACCAAAATTTAAGTTACGTTTAGGACAATAAATTGTTTGTGCTTAGAAGCTATATTATGGTGGTTAACATTGAGAAAAAATTACAAATAATTTTTAGCAACAATTACTTAATCAGGCCTGTTCTCAATTCCACGTCGGTTTTCGTATAAACGTTTGTACTTTGAACTCTATTTTAATAAGATTGATGGAAAGTGACATTTATATCTACGGTTACTAGATCCGCTATCAGTAAAAGTGGAATTTCTAAAGCAGTTGAAACCGACAGCTTAATGCCAAGTGGATTCAATTCATAGAAAAATTAAGCCTTGATCTAGTAGGCACAGATTTCCTTTACAAATTCTATTCAAATTTGTAAGAGTAAAATGGCCAATACAAACGTTTATACGAAAACCGAAGTGGAATTGAGAACAGGCCTGAATATTTCCATTTTTCCGTTATTGACGATTTTTGAAATTGTGTATAAAATTAACAAAAAAAAATTTTTGTGAACCACAAATTACGTTTTGATTTTTGAAAATTATTTTCAATTTTTTAATATAAGAAAAAATACAAAAATTTTTTAACTGTTCGGTTTATAAAAAGAATGACCAATATTGCGAATTGAAGATAAATGATGTATAGACCGACTAATGGAAATAGGTGGAATATAAGAGCAAGGAGTTCAATGTTGTGAACACTGTCGTTTCCGAAAAAGCAATAACATTGGCATCAAAGGAGACCCTGTTCGTATGCAACCTATTAAACATTAATCCAAATCAGGGCATAATCCCGAAACGAATTTCAGTTCCGGTTCCGATACCGGTACGTCCCGAAATGAATGTTTCGGTTAAAGGTTACATTTCGGTTTTCAATTAATTTAGATTTTCGGTTTCGATACGGTACCCGCATTTTTATTTCGGTACGTACCGATATAAGTAATAGTTATTTTTAATACTGAAAAAATTAATTCTGAGATAAATCTAAATCATTTTATTCATGTTTTTAACTATTATGTAAAAGATCGATACAAGTATTTTTTTGCTCAGTACTTAGCGTTACATTAGACCTAGGGTCCAAAAATATTGCACATAGAAAAGCATTGTTTTCAAAAAGAGATTTCTCTCGCTTTTTTATTTCCTGAAAAAACGATTTCGCAAGAGAGAACGAATTTTTTGATATTTCCAATTTGCAGTGAATCCAAATGGAATAAAAATCGCCCAAAACTCGATTTTCGGCTTTAAGTTTGGTTGTGTCCGCCTCCGCTGATTCAAATATGCGTACAATTTCGCGAACTGAGTCTCACCCTTTCTGGTTCAGAAGTCCTTATCTGCAGCCGCAAAATTGGAGCAAGAGTTGAAGATGTCTTCCGCCAGCAAATATTTTGGTATCTTGTAGGTAGAGCTCCAACGCGTGGGGCAATCGATGGGTGCTTAAATGTTATGACTCCTAAAATGTTGATAAAAAATCTGACAGCGTGTAAAGTTCGTTTTATGATTGTTTTTTCGCATTACAAACGTCTGACTGAAACTACGATGCGCTCTGCAAAGGTAAAAAAACCGGAACTGTACCGGTACCAACGTTTCGGTTTCGTTCCAGTTATATCGGTTCCAATAATAACGGTAAACAGTATTCAGTTCCCAAAAAAAAATTTATTTCGATTCCGGTTCCGGTACGCGATTTGAAACGGTTTATTTCGGTAAACGGTTCCGGTATTACGCCCTGATCCAAATACAATAATTAAAATAACTTTCTGGTTATTCCAACCATAGTAAGGTTTAATTAAATATTCTGCGTGTTCATCTTACTATATTTAATGAAATCACAAATTTTATTCCTTTAGTTCATCAATGCTGAAACAGTGATCCAAAAAGTATCGATATCAAATACCCAAAAATTGTCATTAGGAAATTTGTTTACTTTTCATTTGTTCAATGCAGCAGCAGAGTTCTGTCAACGGTGCAAACCAACAACGGAAAGACTAATCCCATCGATTTTCATCTTCTTATAGGGGTTAGTCGCCACCCACAAACCGAGATAGTTGACATATTTTGCAATAGTATTTTCTTGGTCTTTATTGTCGAAACACACATACACCGAACGGCTACAGCTGTTTTTACTTATGCTTTGCCCTTAATGCAAACGGAAACAGGAAATGTCGCCTTGTTGAAGTTGACTTTTCTTCCGTTTGCTTGTTTTTTGTGTTTATGGGGGTGTGTGTCATCTGGGCGTATTGTTTACATAGCGGGCGGCATGAATTCATTCCGATGATTGCAATGCTTGCCTTAGACGTTGGCTGCCAACGTCTTTAAACAACATCAGATACAAGGACTATAGCGCAAACGACCAGATAGAGTCAACCTTCAAGAGCTTTAATAACTACGCTGATAATGCCTCAAGAACGTAAGGCCCACCTCCTTTTATACAATCTCAAGTACACGAACTTTTCTCTAATCACATCAAACAAATTATATTTAATCTCACCATTAACAAAGCCCTTCCTTTTTTTGCTCACTCTTAGGACTCGCTTCTAAAGGCCCACTTAAGAGCATAAATCAACTCTCCCCTTTGTTCTCGGCTATTGTTTCTGTTTGTTTTTGTGATATTTGTGTTTTATAAATTTTCACTCGCACAAAAAGTTTTAGTTGCAAATTGTAGCATTGTTTGTCTGAGCCCAGCGACAAAAATGAATTTGTTATTCAAGGCTTAAAAACAGCGGAACCAGTAAGAGATATTTTTATGGCTAAATTAGCGTGGAGTTGTAAATACTTGAACGGGGGTTCAAAAAGCAGTACCGAAGGTACATAGAGTATATTAAGTTTGTGCAAAAGTATGTAACAGGGAGAAGGAACCATTTCCGACCCCATAAAGTATATATATACTCGATCAGCATCAACAGCCGAGTCGATATAGCCATGTCCGTCTGTCCGTCCGTCCGTATGAACAAACAGATCTCAGAGATGGCTTCTTATACTTGCAGGCAGATCAAGTTTATTTTCAATTTTCGCCACGCCCCCTCCCGCCCCCGCAACTTTGATAAAACGTCATAGTAGTATAAATTTATTTAACGGCTTGGCTTTGTTAAGCCGTCAGCCTAAAAATGTTTGCAAAGTGTACAAAGAAGACTCATGTTCTAGTTTTACATAAATACATATAACGAACTTGGATTAAGAACTTCAAAACATTAATAAATTAATTTACATTTAATATACAACATCTTTACTGTTTACATTATGCATCCCTAGCTTAGCCTGATGCTTTACTCTCTTCAGGTTACTCCACCCACCTTCCCCGCTCGTCACGGAATAGTGGATCTTCCACCTTCCGATTGTGATTAAGCATACTAGACTATTTTTTTAGAACTGGCATGCTATTATCTGATCCCTATATCTTGTTGCTTGTGACAGAAAGCGCCCCAGCGAATTCCAGCTCGATCCATTTAGAATGGTGGTCAATTCCTCCTTTGACAGCACCGGTTTTCCCCAGGCGTTTACTCGTATTTCGCTTAAAATTGGACATATTGCGCAAAAATGGAAGATATCCTCACGCACCTGCAGGTTGCATAACGTGCAGTTCCCGTTTGCAAAATGAGGCTGGTACCCAAGCTTAAGCGTCTCAGTTCTGGCCTTAAAGATATTTGCTATTGTGAATATGGGTAATTATTTCTGAAGTGGGCAACTTTTTTTTTTCATAGTCTCCAAACATTTTAATTTTTTTCACAGGCTTTAACCTCAGTTTTCCACGATTTTTAATAGCTTTTCAGAATTTTACCATTGCGGGATGCAGAGATATAGCGATTGTTTTATTTTGTTAAAGTTGCTTATTGCCAAGTATTTGATGGGTCTAAAAATAAATACAATAAAAACTTTCAAAAAATTTTATTTTTCCTCTACTTTGTGATAAAAATATTTGCGACGGTTGAACTGATGGAAAAAACCGCCGAAACTTAAGAAAAAAAATTAAATCGCGATTTCTAAACAACGGCCATTTTGAGATTTTTCAAAGAAAAATATAAGTAATCCTCTTGATATTCTTAGTTCTCTAAAAAAGGTTTCATGATGGGACAGCCACTTCCAAAGAATCAAATTTTACTAAAATCATAGTAGGCTATAAGCAATAGTAATATAAAACGAGAAGGCCAAGCTAACTTCGTCTTTGCCGAAGTTTTTATACCCTTGCAAATGTTTTAATAGATCAGAGTTTATGAACGCCAGCATTAAAACAAACAAATTTTCTACATAAAACCCACTTTTCGACAGCTATAAGATATAGTCATCCGATTTTGACAAACACTTCCTAATCTATGTGAAAGCGTAAAGTATTAATGATTGCTGAAGTGGGAGCCGTTAACATTAAAAACAAAAAAGTTTTTCTCACAAAGACCCACTTTTCAACCGATAGTTCCTTTGGCAGCTATAAGATATAGTCATCCGATCCGGTCGGTTCCGACATATTAGTGTGCAGTAAAAAGAAGACTCTGTGCAAAATTTCAGCTCGATAGCTTTAAAACTGAGAGACTAGTTCGCGTAGAAACAGACAGACGGACAGACGGACGGACAAAGCTCAATCGACTCAGCTCGTCGTCATCAAGAATATATATAGTTTATAGGGTCGGAAATGACAGGTTGCAAACTTCTGGGCAAAATTACAATACCCTTTGCAAGGGTATATAAATTTAGCATTTTATTATATTCTTTCTTTTTGGAAACACATCGAAGTCATCAGCGTAGGAATATTTCTTAAACATGAGATGGTCATTGTCGATGGGGATGTCGCTGTGGTATTTGTGAGTACCTGGTACCGTTTTCGCATGGTTGAAGCGGACAGTCAACTCTCTGCCACTTTCATTATTTCAGCCTTAGAGCCAAAAAAATACCTCAGTTTTCTCCATATTATTTTTGGCCCAATCAAATAACGCCTCTGGAGACAAAATTTTGTCAGCTGTGTTTACGGCTTGAAGACTAGCCCGTGCTGCGTGTGTTTTTAATGTTCCGCTAATGCCGTCACAAGCGCGCTTTCCATGCGCCGTTCCAAAAAAGTGCCACTCCACGGGAATTCAAAAGTCTTCGCGATGCTTAAAGAAGTTCGCAAAATAATATCGGTTCTTGAAATGTTGAGCGGCCCCGTCGCTGAAATAAATTGTTATGCTGCGAATCATCCGATAATATTACAATGGACTCATGACGCAACTCAGTTTGTTTCCTGTAGTAGTACATCGCAGTAGCAGCAGCCTCCTATGATTTCAGTAAAATTGTATTCTTTGGAAGTGAGTTTCGCGGAAAGTTATGGCTGTCCCATCATGAAACCTTTTTTAGAGAACGAAGAATATCAAGAGGATTACTCCTAATTTTTTTGAAAAATCTCAAAATGACCGTTTTTTTAGAAATCGCGATTTAATTTTTTTTCTTAAGTTTCGGCTGTTTTTTTCACCAGTTCAACCGTCGCAAATATTTTTATCACAAAGTAGAAGAAAAATAATATTTTTTGAAAGTTTTTATTTATTTTTAGACCTATCAAATACTTGGCAATAAGCAACTTTAACAAAATAAAACAATCGCTATATCTCTGCATCCTGCAATGGTAAAATTCTGAAAGGCTATTAAAAATCGTGGAAAACTGAGGTTAAAGCCTGTGAAAAAAATTAAAATGTTTGGAGACTATGAAAACAACAGGTTGCCCACTTCAGAAATAATTACCCATATGCTAAAGCAGTCGTTAAAATAGTTATTTTCAGAGAGATTATATTGCAGTGTCTTGTAGGTTTCGCGCGTAATACTCTGCTGTGCTTGCTGCATGTAGGCCACTCTCTTATTTTCATTTATTGTTCGCAATAAAAGTTCCTGTGAAGCCAACCATGATTCCCTGTTGTTTAAATTCGTCACAACTTCGTGTTTATCAGCTAACTGCAGCCAGTGTTCGAAGCATTGCCTTCGTGATGCCAGTAACGACGCTGCCACGGTATATGGCGCCCTATTTTCAGCTAGGTTGAGATATCTCCCCATATAATTAAAATGAGACTGCAGCGTGTACTCGAACATAGATCCCAGCCCAGTTTCCAAATAAATTGCGTAATTTGGGGTATTTATCGGTAGTCGGAAAATTTTTTTAACAAAGTAGCGTAGTAGTTTTTCCACCTGTTCGTATTCCATGTAACCCCAGACCTGCGATGCTCAGCACATTATGGCTCTAGCTGTTGCTTGGAACAGTTTGTACTTAGTACTGGGGTACACATTTTCTCGGCTTAATAGGGCGTTCCACGTACTGTTAAGGGCTATCTTCGACTCACGTAATTTATGCTCAATATGCTTGCTAAAAGACATGTTTGGTGTTAAGGTTACTCCCAAGTACTTGTACTCCTTGACCGTTTCTAGTTGTACTCCGTTTAGTTTCCAATGTTCACACCCAGCACGTCGACCCCTGCCTTTCCGAATGCACATTACTTTTGATTTGCTCGTATTTATTCTTAAATTCCAGGTATGAGCTCGCTGCATTTATCATGTCTTGTAGCATTTTAGGTGATAAAACGTCATATCTCCCACAGTTTTGTAGATAGATGATTCGTACCTTCCAGATAGTTAGTCAATAGCAATATGTATCGATTTGCCGAAGAAATTCTGGTTCTCAAGGAAATTAGTGAATGACCGCCACCCCCCTCCCGCGCTTTCACAACCAACGCCGCAAAATCTTAGAGAGAGACAGAGAGAGAGAGAGGGAGAGAGAGAGAGGGAGAGAGAGAGACAGACAGAGAGAGAGAGAGAGTGAGAGAGGAAGAGAGAGATAGAGACGGAGAAAAAAAAGTTAGAGATGAGCGCAGCAGCAGCATTGCATTCAGCTCGTACTCCAGGTACAGAGTATTCTATTGTCGGGCTTGACCGACTCTTGTTTTTAATTCCATCAATTTCGTTTTTACTGATTCAACTTCACAGTCGATTTAATATAAGATTTTTTTTGGATTTCTTATCACTACCCTGTAGTACGGCTGGATCTAACGAAGCCGCTAACAAATCGTTACTACTGGCTACCAGCCTAACCACCAGCCATGTTATTTGCCTAACGAATTTTCTATGGGAATGTCCGCAAAACGTTCCGTTGGTGCGACTCTGCATTACCAGTCGTTAGTGTAGGGACGTGTCGGTACGTCTCTGCATTACCAGTCGTTAGTGTAGCCAAGCACCAAGCACTCAGAGCATTTAAGTCACTTTGTAATAGAAGTGTAGAAACTGGATCGTACGCACAGCGTACATAAGTGCTATTGAATGGGAATGAACATGCGGAATGTCATTAATGAAAAGGTTGAATAACAACGGGCCGAGATGACTGCCCTGTGGGACTCCAGAGGAAACGTGAACGATTTCAGATACAGCAGACTTAAAACGCACACGTTGGGACCGATCGGAAAGGTATGATTTGACCCAGCGGAGGAAGTTGGGTGGGAGACCAACTAAGCATAATTTATATAGAAGTAAATTATGATTAACCGAATCAAAAGCTTTACTAAAGTCCGTGTAGACGACATCAATTTGCTTACGATGTAGGAATCCCTTATTTACTATTGAAGAAAATTCGAGTAGGTTTGGGGAAACCGAGCGTCGACGAATAAAACCATGCTGGGATGCACTAAGAATGGGTTGGCAAAAATGTTGTAATTTGGCCAGTAATTATGAGTTCAAATAATTTTGGTATGGCAGACAGCTTACAGATTCCTCTATAATTGCCTATATCAGACCTAGAACCTTACCTTATTAAATTACTGCCTAGTGGCTGCATTGAGAGCCTGAAATGAATTGCATTAAGAGTACTTCTAACTATTTTGAATATTATTGTACATGAACAACTTATAAATGCGAGGGTTGGGAGTGATTGCATTGAAAACAAAAAAATTTTTCTTACTAAAACTACTTTTTCAACCGCTCGTTCCTACGGAAGCTATATGCTAAAATCATCCGATCCGGCCGGTTCCGACAAATGTGCAGCGTATTTAAACCAAAAGACTTCGTGCAAAGTTTGGTTAAGATAGCTTTAAAACTGAGGGAGGAGATGGCATAGAAACAGACGGACAGACGGACGGACAGACGGACATGACTAATCAACTCAGCTCGTCATGCTGATCAAGAATATATATGGGTGATTCCATGAAAAATCGCCCACTGGGATTTTTAATGGATCGAATTAATTTTTTTCGTATTCCTTGTTGTAAAATAGCATATACGTATTATCAGCATTTTGCCGAAATTTGCTTAATTCGCGGGAAAAAACGATTTGAAAATTTAAATATTTAAAGATGTAATTAATTTCAATTGCTTGCTATTCAAAGCCATTGGTAATAAAAATATTTAAAAAATTTGTAAATTAACATCTGAACCCAAACTTTCAAATTACTTACACTTAAAAATTTTAAAATGTTTTTTTTTTGGTTTTCCAATCGCGAAAATAAGTAAACAAAAATTAAATGCCGCGAAAGGGACGTTATTTTTCCTTTATTTTTATACTCTGTACCGAAGGTACATCTCTATAAATATAAAAGAGAGTGTCCTGACTGACTGACTGATTCACTGACTGATTGGCAATCATCGCACAGCCTTAACGGAAAGAGATAGAATGCTGAAATTTGGACAGGAGTTTCTGTAAGTGGTGAAAGTGCGTACTAAGACGGGGTTTTGGAAAATTCCACCCGGAAAAGTCGGAAAAGCGTCGGAAAAGTTTGTATACGAAAATATTATTTTTCATCCGATTGACTTGAAACTTGGTTTGTAAGCATAGTACGCGAAATAATTTGACACGTGTTTTCCTGATTTTGGAAAATCCGCCCACGAGGAAAATGGCCGGAAAATTCTGCATGAAAAAACTATTTTTCATCCGATTGGCTTCAAACTCGGTTTGTAAGGATAGAATACGAAATAGTTTGAAATGTGATTTTCTGAAGTTGGAAAATTTGAGCTGACGGTCGGAAAATTCCCGGAGAATTCAGTAGTAAATGAAATGAATTGGGATGTGATTTTTCGATGTTGGAAAATTTGACCCAAAGGCCGGAAAATTCCTGGGATACTTTGCATGAAAAAAACGATTGACTTGAAACTCGGTTTGTAGGGATGGAATACTAAATAACACTAGTTTACAGCCAAAAAGACCCATGTCTACAAAATTTTTTTTTGGTGTAGTTTAGAATGGTGATCTGTGGTATTTTCATGATTATTCAAAAATAAATTTCCGTTTGCTTTGACTTTCGTTCGGTTCTTGATTTAAATTTTTGTTCTGGCTTTCCGCTAACTTCATAAAGTGACCAAAAGACGAAGAAAAATACAAGTTTATTTTTTGTGAACACACAATATACCCAAATTTGAATGTTATTTCCTCTACTCAATTTGATAACTTAAGGAATTAAGCTATAGCGACAAAGGCCTTAAGCTTGCTAAGTGTGTACATGAGTTTTAATGTTATTTTAGTTTAGGATTATAATATGTGGTATATAATGTATTGTGGAATGAGTATGTTATGGTATTTACAAATTTCTTAACTTATTTATAATTAATTTATGTATATTTACAGAGTTATATGGAGTGGTAAATGTTAGCGGATTTTAGAAATTCTATTGTTTGGAGTGCGTTGTTATATGATAATGTTTCGTGAATTGTTGGTTTGAGGAATTTGAATCTATTTTGTTGGTGTTCGGGACAATCTATGAGGATGTGGGCTATGGTTAAGGTTGAGTTGCAGGTTGTGCAGATCGGTGGGGCGGTATTGTTCAAGATAAAGCGGTGGGTTAGATTGGTGTGGCCCAATCGAAGTCGTAGGAACTTAACTGCGTCATTTCGTGAGATGATTGTTGGGAGTTTTTTTATTGGGTTTTTATTTACATTTATATGTTGGTAGTGTGGAGAGGTGTTATTCCACACGGTCTCCATAAGAGTTTGGGTAGTGGTTTTTATAAATGTGCTTATGTCTGAGGTATTGAAATTATTTTGTATTGTTAATGGGAATTTTGGTGCATTTTTTGCTGCTTCATCCGCTAACTCATTTCCAACTATATTGCAATGTCCGGGAACCCATAATAGTAGCAGTTTGTTTTTCTTTGATTTAAGAATTTTCCTTATGGCGATTGCGTAAAAATTTTGGCTATTGATGTTTTGGATTGTTTCTAGAGCGGAGAGAGAGTCGGTGCATATGGTAAATTTCCCTATTTGTTTATTAGCGTAGTCACAGGCTGTTAGAATGGCTGCAATTTCGGCAGTGAAAATGGAGGTATAATGGGGTAGTAACTGGTGTGTAATTATTTCTGTTTCTGTTGTTACGCTATAAGATACCCCGTTAGAGGATTTAGAGCCATCAGTGTATAAAAATTTGCGGTTGTTTGAGGTGCTTTTGATTTCCCTAAATTTCTGCTGGTAAATTATTGGGGGGGTTACTGACTTGAGTGAGGTGTGAAGGGATGTGTTTGTGTATGTATTATTGAAGAGCCAGGGGGGAGTTGTTTCTTTTATGGAAGGTATGGGAGATATATTAATTTTCAGTTTTTTAAATTGTTGTATTGTGTCATAAAGGGTGGAGGGAATTTTGGGTATTTTTTTTGATTTGATTATTTTGTTGTATATCCGTTCAGTCGGGGAGTGCTTTGAGTTCATTATAATTTTAAAATTTTTGAGGGTTGTGTTGGTTGTTCTGAGTTCGATGGGTAGAATGTTTGCTTCGTATAGTAGATTGTGGATTGGAGTAGTGCGGAATGCTCCGAATGCTAGTCTAATTGAGGAGTGGTAGATAGTTTTTAGTTTGCTAAGCGTAGACGTAGGTGCTTTACCGTAAAGGTATATTCCGTAGTCTATTTTAGCCATTATTATAGATTTGATAACGTATAGGATTGAATTTGTGTCGCAACTGAATTTTCTGTTTGATAAACACTTTATTATATTGAGTCTTTTTGCGAGTTGTGTAGTTAGGTTTTCAATGTGTGTGTTCCATCTGTATTTTTTTGTTATTGTAAGTCCAAGGACTTTTAGTGATTCAACGTTTTGAAGGAGAAAGCTTGTTGATTGCAGCTGAAAGTTGCATTTAGTCTTTCGACAAATATGAAGATGTTTGCATTTGGGTACCGAGAGTGATGCACCAGAGTAGTTGCACCACTCGTTGATCTCATTAAATAACGAATTTATATTAAGTACCGACTGATTTTTTTTTATCCTGTGTATTATCGTGTAGTCGTCAGCGTAGGCAGTGAATTCAAGGTTCTTGTAATTGGCTATTATTTGGTTGAGTTTGTTGAAGGCTATGGCAAAAAGTATTACTGATAGGGGGGATCCCTGTGGTATTCCGTTATCGAGTGGTTTAGAATTGGAGAAGACGTTGTTGCTTTGTACCGTGATTTTTCTATGAGTAAGAAAGTTGGTTATATAGTTCAGCATTTTTGGCCCTATTTTCCATTTTAAAAGCTCGTCGATAATGGTGTGGATTCCGATTCTATCAAATGCTTTTGCAAAGTCAAGTGATATGACGGAAATGTGGTTTCTGGTTGAAAGAGCTGAGGTGGTCTGATAATCTAGCATAACTAGAGAATCAGACACCGACTTACCCTTTCTAAAGCCCATTTGACGACTATCTAGTAGTTTGCCGTTAGACGCTAACCACCATAGTCGTTTAGAGATGATTTTGTCGAGTACCTTGGCGATGCAGGGGTTGAGGGATATAGGGCGGTAAGAGTTAACGGAAGTTTTGTCTGCGCTAGGTTTGGGTATGGGAATGATGGTGCTGACTTTGAATTGTTGGGGAATATGTGCTGTTAGTATATTGTTGAAAAGGTTGAGGAGACGTTGTAGTAAGTTATGGGGCAAATTTTTAAGCATAGGGTAGCTGATTCGGTCTCGTCCAGGGGTTTTTCCTTTCAATTGGTTGATTGCTGCTAATAGTTCTAAAAGGGTGACATCTTTTTCTAAATTCTGTGCCAAAGGGGATGGAGTATGCGAAATGGTGCGGTTTGTTCTTAACTTGTGTTGTCTAAATGTGGCATGGAAATTGTCGTCGTGGGACGAGCTTGACCAATGCGAGCATAGTGTGTTAGCTATTTGGTGTGGATTGACAATTTGTTGAGTGGGGTCGTTAAGACTGGTAAGGCAGTGTATGTTATGCCGGGTTTTTAATCCGCAGAATCGATTTATATTTGACCAAATTTTGGAGATGGAGCTGCTGGGACTTATTTCGGCTGTGAAATTTTGTATTGATAACTGCTTTCTAATTTTTATTTCCCGTTTGAGTCTGGCATTAGCTTTTTTGTAAGTAAGAATGTTTGTAGTGTTGATGTTTTTGTTAAGTTTTAGCCAAGCTGTATTTTTCTCATCTTTTAGTTGCTGGAGAGTTTGGTCCCACCAGGGGACGTTTTTGTTGTGTTTGGGTTTTTGGGATTGTGGTATGGCTTGATTTGCACCTTCAATAATTATTTTTACAATGTTAGCTGTTTCTTGGTTAATGTTTGTGCTGATAGGTCTGTTGTTGGAAAGTTCTTCTGTAGTTTCCTGAAATAATTGCCAGTTAGCTTTGTCGAGGTTGAATTTGGGTCTTGGGGTTTGGGTGATTGTATTGGGTTGATTACTTTGTTCGAAGAGGTCGATATGTATTGGATAATGGTCGCTACCTGTAAGAAAACTATTTGTTTTCCATTTTGAGTATAGGGCTAGGTGTGCTGATGCAAGAGAGAGGTCAATGTGTGTGAAGGTATGGTGAGTAGTGAAGTGTGTTGGGGATCCGGTGTTTAAAGTAGTAAGGGAGGATTGGTTTATGAATTTAAATAAAGTGTTTCCTCTGGTGTTATTTTTCAGCGAGCCCCAGCTTTGGTGCCAGCTGTTAAAATCACCTGTTATGAGAAGGGGGGGTTGTATGTTATTGAATGTATTTCTTAGGTTTTGGAGATTAAATGATTTGTTTGGAGGTATGTATGAAGAAATTATTGTGAACTTTATCTTTGAATGGACTGTAACTGCGATTGTGTCAAAATCGAAAGTGTGGAGGATTATTTGTTGTTGTTGTATGGAGTTATGGACAAGAAGGGCAACCCCACCGTATCCGTTGTTTGCTGTATTTTGGTGGTAAAGTGTGAAATTAATCGGGATGGGAATATTTTGCGTGGAGTATAGGTGGGTTTCTTGCAACGAAATTATTTTTGGGCTGTGGGCTTTAATTAGGATTTGCAACTGATTATAATTGTTAATATATCCATTAAGGTTCCATTGCATTACTTTTAACATTATTTGGCTGATGTTTTAATTTTTGAGCTAGGTATAAATTTTTATGGTGGGTGCAGTTGCTTTGTATATGTGAATAAATGTGACCCCTAATTGCTGAGTTTGAGTCAACAGATAGGGGTCACTTGTAGGGGAGGTGTGGTGCCCGGGACGCCTGTGGCCCCCACTGGTTACATGATGTAACCGGTAGGAGTCACAGACGTCCCGGGCACCTTAGAATTAGGTTAATTTAGAGTTACATGCTTTCGTCTTCAGAGTGTTCCGGTAGGTTTTTGGCTTTGTTTTTGGGTTTTGATTCGTTTTTATCTTTTGATTTAAGAGGTTTGGTAAGAGTGCTTTGCTTGCTGGAGAAGAGCCTTAGTTTGGGGTCTTCTTGGAGAAGACCTTTCTGGGCTGTTGCAGTAGTTGGTAGTTTTTCGATCGATGGGGTGGTGTCCATGGCTGAGTCGAGTAAGTCTTCATATGATGTAATACTTCTCCTATCTGCTTGTTGGCGTGGAGTTTGTTGTTGAGTTGGTTTGGTGTTGTGTGTAGTTGTTGTTGCTTTGAGTTGGCTTGATGTGTTGGTCGCATTTGTTGACGATTTATTGGAGGTGGATGCTGCCATTGTAGTTTGTCGGTCAGGTTGTTGGGCTACAATTTTTGAAAATGGTGTAGTTTGATGGGAATGACGTGCATAATAGATTCCAAGAGCAGTTTTGTGGTCGACTTTTTCTAATGTTTTTATCGTTGTTAATTCTTTTTGCTTTATGAATTGTGGGCATGTTCTGTCCATTGGACTGTGTTTGTTTTGGTTGTTTGGCTCGTATTTGCAATTAATGCAGAATTTTTCGTTGTTGCAGTTTTCGTCTTCAGTTGTGTGATGTTCGGCGGAGCAGTTGGGGCAAGCTTTGGAGCTTTTGCAGATGGTAGTGGGGTGTCCAAGTCTTAGGCAGTTGCGGCATCTAAGCGGGAGTGGGACATAAGGGCGTACATTTACACGCTCATAACCAATGTTAATTGTTTCTGGCAGGGTGAGTGATGCGAAGGTCAATGTGATTAGTCCGGTTTCGTTGATTGTGTTGTTTTCTTTTTTAAGTATTTTTCTGACTTCTGTGACGTTTTGTGGTTTGAGCTCTTTGAGAATATTTTCTTCTTCGATGTTGCGCAATTCGTTTGAGTAGATTACTCCCTTTGAGAAGTTAAGTGTTTTGTGTTCGCTTACGGTGATGGGGAAGTCGTGGAAGGTGGTAAGTTTTAATAATTTTTGTGCTTGTAGACAGTTCTTTGTTTTAATAAGCAGCGAGCCGGCTCTGGTTTTTTTACACGAGTCTACTTCTCCATTGCACGTATAGTCAATTATTTTTTTGATTAAGAATGGGGAAACATTTTCAAAGGAATTGTTGTCTGACCTGATAATTGTAATAAATTTGGGTTCGTTTGTGGTGGATTTGTTAGTTGAAAAAAGTCTATTTATATCTGGTGGACGAGTCATTGTTGGTGTTTTTGGGCTGGAGCCCGTTTTCGTTTGGATAATTTAACTGTTCTGATGTAGATTTGTTTTTGCTATTTTTGCGAGTTTTGTTTTGTGTTTGTTTGTTGCTGAGCTGATAAGCACTTGCACTTGCACTTGCACTTGCACTTGCGGTTGGTCGGTAGTCTCACGTCTTTACTTGTTGAAGCTTGGAGTGGAACTGATTTTAATTAACACCACCCTCAAAAAAAAAAAATTTTAATTTAAAAAAACAAAAAAAAAAAAATTTTAATTTTTAAACCCCCTTCAAAAAAACCAAAAAAAAAAAATTAAAATAATAATTATTTTTTTATTATTTTTTAAAAAAATTTTTTTTTTTTGTTTTTAAAAAGCGGGGGGGAGGGGGGGGAGGGGGGGGGGGAGAGGGGGGGGGGGGGGGGGGGGGGGGAGGGGGGGGGGGGGGGGGAGGTGGGTGGGAAGTGTACGTGAAGTGGGAGGGATGTGGGTGAGAAGTGGAGTATCTCTGGGCGGGAATTGGGTGATAAGTGGGTGGGATGTAGGCGGGAAGTGGGTGGAATATAGGTGGGAAACGGGTGGAAGTTGTGTAAGAAGTGGATGGGGAGTGGGTGGGATGTGGGTGGGATGTAGGTGGGATGTGGATGGGATGTGGGCGGGAAGTGGGCGGGATGTGGGTGGAATGTGGTCGGGAAGTGGGAGCGAAGTGCGCGGGAAGTGGGAGGGATGTGGGTGGGAAGTGAGCGGTAAGTGAGAGAAATGTGGGTGGGATGTGGGAGGGATGTGAAGGGGAATTTTGTGGGAAGTGAGCGGCAAGTGGGTGGGATGGTGGTGAAAAGTGGATGGGATGTGGGCGGGAAGTGGAAGTGATGTGGGTGGGAAACGGGTGGAAGTTGTGTAAGAAGTGAATGGGGAGTGGGTGGAGTGGGATGGGGTGGTAAGAACGCAGCAGCAAAGTCGTAACGGTGAAAAAGAAAAGTAGTAAAACGTTGATTTCAAACCTATGTATATATGATTCGATTTCGGGACTCTACAGAGGAAACAAATTTAAGGAATATTTTCAAATTTGGTAAATATTTGACTCTCACGATTGACTTAAAACTGATTCTGGTATTGGTTCTATACTGTTAAAGGCGCAGCGAAGCGCGACGGGCTTTTTGCTAGTAGAGTATATTAAGTTTGTGCAAAAGTATATAACATTTAGAAGGAATCATTTCCGACCCTATAAAGTATATATATTCTTGATCAGCATCAACAGCCGAGTCGATATAGCCATGTCCGTCTGTCTGTCTGTCCGTCTATCCGTCCGGATGAACAAACAGATCTCAGAGATGGTAAGAGATAGAGGTTTGACATGTACGAGACAAATGCTTCTTATACTTACAGACAGATCAAGTTTATTTTCAATTTTTTCCACGCCCCCTCCCGCCCCCGCAATTTAGAAAAACGTCATATCCTACAGTTTCGTAGATAGATGATTTGTACCTTCTAGAGATAGTTAGTCATTAGTAATGTGTATATATTTGCCGAAGGAATGATAAAGATCGGATAAGTAGGTTCTCAAAAGAATGAGCCACCCCCCTCCCACCCACTCATAAACAAAACAAAAAAAAAAAAAAAGAGAGAGGGGGGGAGAGAAAGAAACAAAAAGATGAGCGCAGCAGCAGCTCTGCATTTATCTCTTACTCTAGGTACAGAGTATAAATATAGTCGGGCTTGACCGACTTTCTCACTTGTTTCATTTATTTAAACTCATTTTTCAGTAACGATATCAGAGTTAGTATGTTTTAATTTTAAGCTTAGTACTCAGACAAACTAAATCGATTTAGCTGGGGTCTCCCCCATATAAAAAAAAAGGTGTCAGAAAGCTTTTCGTAAAATTTCGACAGGCCTCCTACGCTCGGTCGAACTCAGACAAACTAAAATTTCCGTTCATACCCATCGGAAATCTCGTAGTGCCGCTTACTTGACAGGCACAAACAGCTGATCCAATTCCGATGGGGTGGTAGCAGAAAAAATTGTTTGTAATTTTTCCGACACCCACCCGTCGGAATGTCAGCAGCAAAAGCTCGACAAAAGTTGTCGATTGGCCTTTTTTTAAAAAAAAGGGTGAGATTTTGCATTGCTTATGACTTCTGCATTCCATATATCCTACAAAAATCCCTAAATATTTGCAAAAAGAATTAACTAAATTCAAATGCAACCCTAGTGAGAACAAAACCACCTAAGTCGAAGCTCCGCGCACAAAATTTGAAAATTGAAGCTTGAAGACGCTGCAAAAGCTTAATCGTCGCCGCAAGTGATATAGAAGCATTGGAAATACACGGGCTTGATCGAGGACAGAGTGGATTTCATCCCAGCCACAAAATCTGCAAATCTCGGCCACAGGAGTCTCAGCGGCTAGCAATCAAAACAGAAAACAAGTAAGAAAGCACAATACCCCACACCCACACATAAGTCAGCTGAAATAGTGGCCTTCTATAAAAATTCGGAAAAAAAAGCTTTCTATATTTCGGCACAAAGGCGCCCCCTTCAGTTCGTGTTTCCAAATTTGTGGTGCATACTTTTAGGCTGCGAATTTGGGGTGGACCCTGTTAAAATAAATATAGCTAGAGAGATAATGAAACGTACTCCCCCACTGAAAATGCCTCTTAAATCCAACAATGCTGAAGAGACTGCACTCAGCACGCCGTCGGGTCAAAGCATCCCATCATTGACAGGTGCCAAGCGACTTCTACAGGATATATCTCCTGAAGACCGGATAGCGAGCTCGAACCACACGGTTGGAAATATGGAACTGTCGGAGCTTATGTGCGTAATGTCGTCCCTACTGGATGAGAAATTTAAAAAAGTCGCTACAAAGGAAGACATCGAAAGCATCAAGGTCGATGTCTCCGAAGTGCATAGCAAGGTTGAGAAGCTCACTCACGAAAACGAAATACTCAAAGCGGAACTGCGGGAATTGAGGTCAAAACAAGCATACGAATCTCGTCGACTTGAACAGGTAGAGGAGAGCGTCAAGCACAGAAACCTAATTTTTAGAGGCATGAATTCACACACGCACCCATACGAAGCAGTAAAGACACTACTTACGACCAAACTTCATATCCCAGCACCGGCACCAATCGAGAATGTGAAAAAATTAACCGAAAAAGACGGGAAGATGACGGTGGTAGTAGAATTTGCCACAACCTCGGCTTTACAAACTATTCTGAAGAATTCAAAACAGCTCAAGGGAACAACAGTGTACGTGGAAAAGGATTTAACGGCTAAGAGACAGTTGCAGAAACGCCTGATGCTCACGTTGCGAAAGGAAATACTGGCTATTAATTCCACTAAACGAATTTATGTTAGAGATGACAGGATGGCAATTGAAGACAAATGGTTTTATTGGAACAGATTTGGCGAGCTCATGAGTGACAAAAATCCTGCAGCACAGATCCTACAAAGCCTTTACGGAGCTAACTTCACTCTCAATACCAAATTTGAAGATGTGGAAAGCCGCTCAAAAAACTAAAAAATTGCAGAGATTCCGAAATAAATATAAAAATTCTAGCTTATAATATATCAGGATTAAGGAGTAAACTATTATATAAGAATTTTATAAACTATGTAACCAATCATGAAATATTTTTCCTTTTCGAAACATTTATCGAAAGAAACTTTGAAGAGCTGGCTGCCTATTTTCCGGAACATTGTCTACATTGGATTCCAGCAACGCGCCGATGCGCGAGAGGGCGGGCAAGCGGAGGAAGTTTGTACGGCATACAAAAGACTCTAACCAATGTATTTAGCTATGCCAACTGCGAGGAGGTTACTGCGGTAAAGCTTACACGGCAATTGCAGACATGGCTTATCGTTCCGCAATACATAAACTGTAACCAATGGAAGCACGATTTCGAAAAATTATATAATTATGTGATGGAGTGCACAGAAGAAAACATTATGATTATAGGGGATCTAAACGGGCGAATTGGCGAAAATCAGGTGATTACGGAAGACCCAAAAACAGCGCATGGTTATGCTCTTTTAACGAGAGAATCGAAGGATCGGAAAAAGGACTCGAATGGGTGCCATATTATCGAGATGTGTGAAACACTCAATTTGACAGTCCTGAATGGAAGAACTACTGGAGATGCTATGGGTGAATACACGTACATGAGAGGTGAAACCGCATCTACTATTGACTACTGCATCATAAGAGGAAAATGGCATGAAATGGTAACTGATGTCACTGTCGAAGACGAGGTATTTTCGGATCACTTGCCAGTGGTAACGCAAACCAATATTCGCCCAATAATTGTCAACGACAAAGAGAGTAAACTTCTGCCACAGCTGAGGTGGGTGCAGAAGAAGGCTGATCAGTATAGAGACCGCTTAAACGAACAATTGGAAAACCAAAGGCTGAACACAACTGATGGAAATTACACGATTGACACTTTAGAAAAAAAGTATAACAACGGCAGCAAAATGTATGGGAAGAAAATCAACGAAAAAGAATTATGCTCAACCATGGTTTGATAAAGAATGTGAGGCGGCCAGAGAACTGTCTTTTGAAGCACTTAAACATGCTAAGCAAAGCGATTGCGCCCGAGCTAGAGCTCACTACCACCAGACTAATCAAGCTTACAAACAAATATGCAAAGATAAACGGGCTACACACTATTTTCAGTTGGAATTATCCATATCAAAAATAAAAAGCAGCAAGGACTTCTGGGAAATAGCACAAAAGCTAAACGGCGGCAAAGTAAGGAAAGTAATCCAAGCGGAACCAAAAGCACTGGCACTCTATTTTCAGAAGCTTCTTTATATGAGTCAGCCAGAAACTCAGCTTTGCTATGCTTTACCCATGATTGAGAACAGTAATCTCGATGTAGCGATCTCAGTTGCTGAAGTTAATATGGCGATTGCAAAATGCAAATGCAGAAAAGCTCCTGGTGCCGATCGCATCCCCGCTGAATTTTTAAAGGAAGCTTCTCCGGATTTCATTGAGTGTCTTACAAATGTGTACAACCATATTATGCTTAACTCAGAGGCACCAGTTTCCTTCCGACTAAATGTCATATATCCCATATACAAGAAAGGGGACCCAGCGCAAGCAGAAAATTATAGAGGAATCTCATTCCAAAACGCAATGGTAAAGGTGTTCTCCTCTGTTATTTTAGCTCGTCTAATTGCTTGGGTGAACCAAAAGAATCTGCTCAGCGAGTACCAATCCGGATTCCGAAAGGGTTACTCAACTGTTGATAGCATTTTTGTCCTCACCAGCTTCGCACAGCATTACTTGGGACAGAAAAAAAAGCTATACATGTTTTTTGTCGATTTTCGTGCAGCTTTCGACACCATTAACAGGAATGCCCTTTTTTACAAACTGAGCAATTTAGGATTATCGTCGAAAATGCTTGCAGTTATAAAAAGTCTATACGTCGACAATAAGACGACAGTATGGGACGGAGACAAATGCTCGGACTGGTTTGAGACAAACAGAGGAGTAAAACAAGGATGTCTATTGAGTCCGTTGCTATTCGCACTGTTCATCGAAGACCTACATGACTACCTAAGCGGAGGAGCAAGGCTGGGAGATGTCAATTGTAAAACACTGATGTACGCTGATGATATGGTAATACAAAGTATCTGAGTATTGTAAACAGTGGAGCCTTATCATTAACACAGAGAAATCCAAAATCATGGTGGTTCGAGATGGCAGAGGGCGCCTTGCAAGAGCAGAGAAGTGGTACCTCGACGGGACAGAGCTGGAAGCTGTAAAGGATTATAAATATCTAGGTGTCACACTGACACAGAATATGCGGTTTGAGACACATCTGCGGAACAAATTATCAGAAGCAAGGATTGCAATAAACAGCACGTGGAAAAGTTTTATGTCAAGAAAAGACATAAAACCAAGTGCGAAGTATAAGCTATTTGAGGCAACGGCAAGATCAATTATGCTATATGCAGCAGAGGTGTGGGGTTATGCTGAATACGATAGTGTGGAAAAACTAGCACGTAATTTTATTAAGAAGCTATTTAAACTGCCAATTAACACACCATCATATGCGATACACCTTGAGACTGGTCTACCTACCCTCTACCACAATACCCTGGACAGACATTTCAAATATATGAGAAAAATCATGGATCTACCTCAGAGCAGGCTTCCTAAGTTAGTCGCTATGCAAATTCTGAGGGACCAATCGCAGTGCTTTGCAGAATGGCACAAAATTTACCAGGCTAATAATATGATTTGCGATATAGATGAAATAGCTGAATGGAGAAGAACGCACGACACTGTACTGGAAAGAGTTGATGAAGCCCAGCGGAGCGAAACTCGAACTTTATATAAAGGCCTAAACTTCAACCTGGGACAAAGCAATTACTTCAGAGATGACTTTACGGTGGATGCAATAAAAGTAATTTTTCAAGCGAGATCCGAGATGCTGCCACTAAATTATAGACCCCACATAAGCGACGAGAAGTGCTCGCTTTGCAACATGAGCGCCAGGGAGGATACCTTCCATTTCCTCTCAGAATGCCCAATTCTGGGAGAACTACGATTAAAATATTTCGGAGAAAGGTCCTTCAAAATGGAAAAAACTAGAGATCGACTCAACGGAGAAAATTGGATTACGCTTGCGGCTTATCTCTCTGCTGCCCTTAAATATAGGCTCAAAATTGTCACAGAGGATTTTTAACAATATATATAATAAAATAATTTAAGCTCCTTACTCCTTATACATACTCCTTGTACTAAGTAATAATATTAATATTATATAAGTGTGCAAACGGCATTTGCCAAGCAAATATGGAAAAAAATAAATCTAATACACTAATTAAGCTATAAACAAAGTTAGGTCTATAAGAGCCTGGGACGTCCCCCTTAGGAGTGAAAGATCTGCTATCTCGCGACGAGCGGGGAAGGCAGGTGGTGTAACTCCGAAGGGTAGGACTTTCACAGTGTCCAAAGCTCCATAGGATAAATCAATGAACCCGTCAACATAGACAAGAGCGAGAAGACACTGTACATAAGTGAACCATATGTGAACAAATTAACATGACATAACAAGGCAACAGATGTACTTCAAGAATATTAAAAGAGATTTGAAAACTGGGCGTGCCGCTAAAACATCTCGGTAAGCCCTGAGAAGTTAGACAAAAAGACTTACCTTTAAACAGCATGTCACTGAAGTGACTGGTAGACTACGCATTGTTTTTTCTCCATTGTTTGTTTTTTCTCCATTGCGCATTATTTTTTCTCCATTTTTCACTGCAACCCCATTTATTAAGTATATTATTTAGTTTTAAATTTTGTAGAGATGTAAGTAAATGAATTTGAAAAAGGAAAACCATTAAGTCACATATAGTTTAAGCAGAGAGCTCAATAGGAGACTAGCCTAAGATAAGTATTAACACTTTGTTCAATTAAGTAGGGGAGAGTGCGGGGGTTGTGATCATAGTTTTGTTTTTCGAACATAACTTCGCCAAAAATCAATATTTTTTCGTTCTGTAAATTTTGTATTTTAGGTAAAAGATGCACAAAACTTTTCTCATCATTTTTATTTCATATTGAAAAAAAAGGTGTTTTTTGACATTTCGAAAATTTGTGGGGGGTTGTGAGCCACCCACTAAAAGTTCAAAATTCGTGTTTTTAAGCCACTATTCTTTATTAAATGAAAAAAATGAACAATTTTTCTCATATTCTGAATTAAGAAAATATCAATGAAGAGTGAAAATTTATTGACGGCATCAGACTTGTTTTCTTTTATATACGAGCACTTTTTGATTGTGACTGTTCTTTTGTTTGCCTTTTTTCAATGTTTTTTTACTTCTTTGGAGAGTTTTTCTCTGTTTTATTGCGTGTCATTGCAATATTCTCTTTGAAAGTCAAAACCGACTTTTTTCAAAGTGGCTCACATCCCCCATATCTCACTTTTTTTTGGTGACGTCACATAACCAAAAAGAAATTGTTACAAAAAAACATATTTCTATCAAAAAGGCAATTGACCAAAGATATTTCCCTCATACTTACTTTAGTCATTACGAAAAAAATTTTGTATAATATTCACAAGTCAAAAATGAAAAAAAAAACTTTTTTTTTGAAAAAAAGTCGAGTTCTGGTTCACGAACTTAAAAAGTGTAGACTGATAGATTGCTTGCCAAAAATTAGGTAATAAGAAGGGAGACACATGACATAAACAAAAATTTAAATATATTGCCAATATTCGTGCTTAAATACCCGAGCGGCTCAGAACCCCCCATTCTCCCCTACATACATAAGCAATATTGAAAAAAAGAAAGTGAGAGTCAAATTGATGCCCATAGTGAGGTAGGAGTCTACACTTGATGACTTCAATTTACTAGTGTAAATAAAATAAATAGCTTAAAATAAAAAAAGGTTAGTTGGTGCTGGTAACCTTTTTGTTGCATCTAACTTTTTCACCATTTAATTTCGATATTGATATCGACATTGATAACCCATTAGATTAGCCCCATAACCTTTGGGTCGAGATTTTTAAAGTATCAGACTTCGGGGTTCGCAGTCTGGCTTTAGTGTTTGTATCATCTAGTGTACTTTGGTTTCACATATTTCTGAGAAATTCGCTTGAAACTTTCCAAGAACTTTTGGCAGAGACAAAAGTTGGCAAGTTTCAGCCAGCAGGCCACTTCCCAGTCCCACACATTCAACCCAATTATTTGTTGTTGTCATTAGACGCGCTTGTCTGAAATTAAGTTGAGTTTATGACAGGGTCCCAGTCAACTCAAGCCACAACTTGTGAGGACAATCGAATTTCTCTTCATTTGTGGCTGGGCCATTATGGCTTTTATTATCATCAATATCACATGTTAGGCTATCCATATCTTCTATACCATGTGGAGCAATTAATTCGCTTGAAGTTCTCATTTTTATTTGCTTTGTTTGAAGTGTTTTCCCTTGTCTGTCTGCTTCTTCGTTCATGGCTTTGATTTTATGACTATGAGAGCTTGAGCAAAGTAAAAGATATTTCGTACGTACAAACCAAGTGCGCGTTTAGCTTGCGGTCGCTGGAACTTTACGACAAAGTAATGCAGCTCATTAGAAAGCTTTGGCGACACTATCAAAAGGAATCAGAGAATTCTTATTGATTATTGTGGAAAAAGAACTAAATTAAGAATTGTTTGATATGTATCGATGACATCGCCCACATTTCTTGCTTGGTTTAATCTGCGTAACAAAGTTGTTACTCTTTATCAAGCCACACACAACATGAACCCAATTCTCGAGCTGCGGTTTAAGCCACTCAAATTTGCAGCCCGTCACAATCACTTACCTCACCAGTCAGTCTGGCCCCTTGGTTTTTCCTTTCCAGGACCAATACCCACAGTGCCGGCGTATTTCGACAACAAACCGAATGCCGAACACACATACAAGCACATACTTGTGTATCGCAAAATGTATCTGTTTGGCACCATACCACGCTCTGCTGCCGACAGCTAACCTTTTGTTTCTACCTCCTGCCAATCCGGTTGGCTTTTACACGTTTTCATAACTTTTTATGCATTTGCCTGCTGTCTACATTGCTTTCGTTTTGTTACAGTTTTGTTTTCGATGCATGATTTTTATATTTTATTTGTTTATTTGTGCTGTTTCTCTTTTTGTTGCTGTTTGGATTTTATGATGATGTTTTGCTCCCGCCTGACGGCCTGTTCTGTGTCGGGGTGTGGGAGTGGCAGGCGTGCGAGAAATGGCTAGGTGTGCTGCAGTTGGCATGTAAAATATTTGTGTAAAGTGCATTTATAACGATTTTATTATTTGTTTGCCATTGTTTGCGAGGGGCACGGGGACTTAGCACTTGCTGCATTTCTGTCATTTTGTTTAAACAAATGTTGTAGAGAGCTTACGACTTGTTTGGCTGTGCATTTATGAATAAATTTGAAAGAATTCCAATTTTCCAGCATTCATTGAATTGAAACATATCTACTCTTGCTTTATATGTAAATTTCTTTGCTCATCGATCATTGCTCTCACCCTGTGGCCTGTGCTGACAGCTTAATGCCTAAGCAGCAGGCCACAAATGACTACGAAATGACACCAATTGCCAGAGAAGCACGCGCCCTTTAAAATCATCAACATTATCATCATCATTATGGCAGATGTGCGCGCTCTATCCCTACCTCGTTCCCACCCATCTTGCCGCCGGCGTACGCTGTCACCATCATTCATTAGGCGACACAAATTGTACCAGAAATTGTGCCAAGCAGCAGCAGCAGGAGCGGGAGCAAGGAGTATTTTGCAAGGGAAAAAAGCACCATGGAACATGAAATCAAATTACATAGCAACGATGGCAGGGCTTAAAAAACCTGGTTATCCCCACCTACCAAATTCTGCATGTTGCTTTTCGACTCGACGAACTGTCTGTTCTTTGAGATGTAAGCGTGACGCGACCCATGAGAACTCAAGCATAATCGTACGAGACAGAGAAGCAGTGGCAAGAGAGGCCCGGTTCAGGTCTTCTGAGTCTTTTAAACCGGACATGAACCGAACCTTATAAATATTGACCTCCCGTTCCTCATCTTTTTTACGAAGTACTATGGATAGTTTTGTATTTGGCCAACCATCGATAGTTTTGACCCAATATCGATGTATCGGCGCAAAAAATAGCCGAAAACACGGCAAGGTCAATTCGTCTGCAATATGCTTATAGAAAAAATAAATTTCAGACTTTACCACTACGAGAACCGATCTGTGACCAAAATAGCGACCATTTTCGAACCTAGATTTAGAAAGGATGGATTCCGGTCAAAAAATCGCTCAAAACCCATTTCATTTAATTGGAAATGAGCTGGGGTCCCCAAAAGATCCCACTCCCGAACAACTCCCAGCGTCATCAAATGCTTCAAAGAATTCGACGACTCTGACAGCGATCCACTATTTGAATTTTAAAATTCAAATTAAGCTATAATAAAGTGGATGATATTAAATTTTTAAGAGTATACCTGGAGGCAAAACAACTCACAAAGAGTACCGGAACCTCTTGTATTTTGGAAGTCAAATGAAATGTTTTTATCGATAAAATAAATTAAGAGCTTGCGCCGCTTAAAAACCGTGGCTTTTTGATATGTGCACATTCCAGGATCGTCGACAGAATCAGAATGAAAGTTCAGCAAGGCGGCTGAACTGATTTCACTTTTTAAGCCGCGAAATGTAAACCAACAACTGTTTGTTTTTTAACAAAATGATTGATTTATGAATGTAATATATTATTAAGTTTCTTAATTTATCATGAAATCTTTTTGCTTTCTTTCTTCTATGCAATTCCTTGGATAAATGGAAATACACATTTTGGGTTTTGTTGTTGTTCTTTTATTCAAAAGCAATTTTTTTCGATAGTACTATGTATAGTAGTGAACAACTATCGATGTTCAAACTATCGATAGTGAATATTATCGATGTTCAAACTATCGACAGTGCTTACTATCGATGTTTTCACAACACCATTAAGAAGGTAACAATTTTTCAAAAAGCTTCAAATGCACACAGTTCAGCTTAAAAAATGGATTCAAAATTACAATTTAATGCAAATGGCTATACGTTACGGAGAGTTTTCCATAAAGCTGAACAAATAAGAAGATGAAAACAAAAAAAAAACCCACCGCTTGATACCCAACGTTCACATTCTCGACAAGTCTGCTCGAAATCATATGACGCGTGTAACGATTGTTGAAGCCAGGGTGTAAGTTGGCTTAAATCAGACAGCAGGATGAACTCACACTCTTTGGTCAACATTAGGGTGATTTCGGCTAGGTCTCGTCGGATGGGTGGGGTCTTTGTTCATGCCTTGTAGTTGGCTGTCGCACAAGAGGTATGTTGACCAAGCCTTCGGTTGGTATTGATTTAACAAGATCAGCTAGCTTCGTAAGGATGATGTTTTTCCTTTAAGCCCGCCCCACCATGTTATCACGATTTCCACAAATACAAATGATAACCCAAAAGCAACTATCAATGCAAAACTTCCCTGATACCCCCTAGTAATTCATTTCAACGCAAAAATTAGTTTAATGACAGTATTGATATATAGATAATTATGGTTGGATTATAAACAAACATCATAATTTAAATAAGTGATTTCATAGTGGTTTGGCAAAATAAATGAATTCGAAAGAAAAGACATAATATGAAAAATTACATTTAATGAGTATTAGAGAAGTCTATCATATGTAAGCTAAGTATGAATATATAGAAAACTATGATGTAACTAAATATAAAAATCTTGTGGCATGTGTATATATATGTACTCACAAAAGCTCCAGCAATCGATGCATACAGGCCTACTGCAGAGATGCTATCTTTTGGAAGAAAAGTTAAACTTGAATGAAAAATTGCTTACATTCTAATCTATCGGCCGTGTTCTACAAACCTCTAACAACCCAAAAGCAACCCAAAAGCAATTGTCGGTGTTCCTGAAATCTCTTTTGGTTGTTTTCAAATGTTGCACATTTTGTGGCGACATTTGGCCTATGTTTTGCGAATAAAGAAATTTCAGCCAAATAGAATAATGAGGAACACAACTTGAATGCTTAACCGATTGAATTGCATTAATATTATTAAAGTTTTTAAGGGTTTTAAGTAATAAAAATTCATTTTGAAAATATTGTCCACCAAAACAATGCAAACGTCTGACAGCTGCAGAAAGCAACAATGAGCAAACCTGCCAACTTCTTCCAATTATGATAATAAAGTTTTCGGAGTTCTAATTTTCTTTTCAAAATTAAGAGTTTATGCTCGTAAACGATGTACAAATTTAACAAGATTATGTGGATAAATGAGCAGTGTAATAAAATATGATTTAATAGGTTAATTCAATGAATTATCGAAAATAAACCTATCGATAAATTATGTCGGCGATAATTTCAAACCACGAAATGGAAGACAAGATGTCAGCGGTGTAACTTTCAACTTCACTTTTTACATTTATTTTGATTTTTAAAAGTTGTAGGATTATTTTATGGTGGCTACATTGAACTCCGGAGGAAAAGGCAGTAATGCCATATGGAACAGCAGTGGCATATCTCGGCAGAAAAACAGCTTACTCTATCAAAAATAAAAAAAGGATTGCATCATTTCTGAAATTCTTGCAACGATTTTGTTTCCCTCGTCTGCTCCCAGCAATATACAAAGCAATTAATGCAACCGCGGGCATTTTTGAATTTATTTTTGTGCACTCCACTCACTTGTAAGCAACAGGGTTGTCAATACAAAATAATTAATTGGCGGATCCGAGTTTATTTTAATTCTTAACCCGATAAAATTGAGTATTATTGGCTTAAAAATTATTTATTAGTTTGGAACTCAGTGCAAACCAAAAACGCTTTCAGCATTTGGTTTACAAACTTTAGAAATAATTTGAATTCAACATTTATTTAAATTATTTTGAAGCCGACAACCCTGCCGTGGCAGCCACAACGCAATAACTTCCAGTCAGCTGTTTTTTGCCAGCGACTCCGAAGCTAACTCCGAAAAATGAAATCTCCGACATTTGTGGAACACCGACATTTGGATTGGTTGTTTTCAAAAACAACTGACCCTAAATCTCTAGAGATTTCTGGAACACATCGGTATATTTATGAAAGAGTTCAACCTGACTAATTGACTGACTGACTGACTGACTGACTGGTGACCGTCGCACAGCCTAAATCAAAAGAGATAGGAAACTGAGCTTTTCACAGTAGTTTTATCTTATACTGAAAGTGAGTGCCAAGATCGGATTTTGGAAAATTCTGTCGGGAAATGTGGAAAATTCGCCGAAAACTTTGGTATGAAACTATTTTGTTTTTCATCCGATTAAGTTCAAACTTATTTTGTAAGATCTATATGAAAATTCAACAATAACTGCATACCAAACTTCCGGACAACTCACCCCCCTGGGTGGAAATTGGGTGGTCAAGTTTGTAGGGGCAAAAGATTAGTTGCCAGCGATTTGCTCCAAACTCATTTTCAAAGTGACACATAATAAAATATAGGAAACGTGACTTTAAAATTTTGGAAAATCTATTCATGAAGTTGGAAAATTCTCGGAAAACTGTTGAAACTTTGTATACACTTGAAAAGTGTATTATAATTTTGCCCAGAAGTTTGCAACGCATAGAAGGAATCATCTCCGACCACATAAAGTATATATATTCTTGATCAGCATGACGAGCTGAGTCGATTAAGCTTTGTCCGTCCGTCTGTCCGTCCGTCCGTCTGTCCGTCTGTCTGTTTCTACGCGAACTAGTCCCTCAGTTTTGGAGCTATCGATCTGAAACTTTGCACAGAGTCTTCTTTTTACTGCACGCTGCTAATATGTCGGAACCGACCGGATCGGATGACTACTTCTTGTAGCTGCCATACAAATGTTCGTTCGGAAAATGGGTTTTAGTAAGAAAAACTGTTCTGTTCTCAATATTACTGCTCTCAATCACGGTCATGGGTAATATGTTATGTTTTTAAGCTGATCTGCGAAGTTTGGTCGAAGTCGCTAACCGTTGAGACAAGCTATTTTAAGTGTATCAAAACTTCGGTACAGACGAAGTTAGCTTTGCCTTTCTCGTTTCTTTATTATCCGATCAGATTCAAACTCATTTTCACAAATCTATATGAAAATTCTACATTAACTGTGTACCAATTTTCCGGAAAATCCCACCCGGAAAAGTCGGAAAAGTGTCCGAATAGTTTGTATGGTAAAAAAATTTTTCATCCGATTGACTTCAAACTTGGTTTGCAAGCATAGTAAGAAAAATAATTCGCCACGTGTTTTCCCGATTTTGAAAAACCAGCCCACGAGGAAAATGGCCGGAAAATTCAGCATACCAAAAACTATTGTTCATCCGATTGGCTTAAAACTCGGTTTGTGAGTATAGTAAGTGAAATAAAATGAGATGTGATTTTCCGATGTTGGAACATTTGGAAAACTCTGCATACAAAAAACTATTTTTCACCGGATTGACTTGAAACTTGGTCTGAAGGGATAGAATACGAAATAATTTGTGATTGCATTTTCCGATGTTGGAAATACCGCGGGGAAGTGGAATATTAGTGGGCGGGAGTGGGTTGTTAATGGGAGGGATGTGGGTGAGAAGTGGGTGGGATGTCGGCGGGAAGTGGGTGGGATGGTGGTGGAAAGTGGATGGGAGGTGGGCGGGAAGTGGGAGTGATGTGGGTGAGAGTTGTGTTGGAAGTGAATGGGGAGCGGGGTGGAGTGGGATGGGGATGGTAAGAACGCAGCAGCAAAGTCGTAACGGTGAAATAGCAAAGTAGTAAAACGTTGATTTCAAACCTATGTATTAGAGACCTGCACGAGTAAATAAAAATGTAACATCGCCGAGTATGAGTAAAAATTATCCGATTACCTAGCTGTCAAATGGGCATCGTAGGCATCGTCGCATCGTAGGCATCGTAATCGTTATAATCAAAAATAATCATTTAATTTCTGAAATTTGTTAAATTCTGAACAAAAATGAATATTTGAAATAAAACTAAAGCTGTCCCCTAATCGGGACACTAAACCATTCGTCGCCAACAACACAATCTACGTTAAGGACCACTCATACATATTTGTTGTTGCGTTCCATTTTGCAAGAGGTAGATGAGAGAAAGAGAAGAGAGAGAGAACATACGAAGTTGCTGTTGGAATATACCAGGGCTCCCCAAGAATAGAGGAAAATGTGACTGTCTCTATGTTACACTCAGTGGTGCATGACTTCGGCAAGCATTCGATGTGTACTGCCAAGTGTATTTGCCGCCCAGGGGCTATGTTTGAGGACCACTGAAATATACATTGGTTTGTTCTATGTGTGAGTGCCAACATGCGCGGTTATCGCTATGCGAAAATCAACGACGATTGCAACTTCTACCGTATAGTCGAAAATAATCATTTTATCCCTAAATTTATTTTATTCCAACCAAATATAGTAAGTTGATTATACTCCTGTACGATGCCATGATTATTACTCGGCATCGTGTCAAAAAGTAACACAGATAAAAACGAGAAAGGCAAAGCTAACTGTGTTTGAACACTGAAATAGCTTGATGACCAAACTTCGCAGATCAGCTTAAAAACATTAAATATTACCCGAGCATCAAAAGTGTTTCAAAAACCCATTTTCCGAAAGATCATTTGTATACTACAAGATAAAAAATATAATCATTTAACTGAGACTCGTTCGTAAACAGACAGACGGACAGAGGAGGACGGACAACGGAAACGGTACGGAACTTAATCGACTAGATTTTTTTGGTCGTGTTCTTCAGGTTGAAACGGGTAAAAATAATCAAGTGTTAAATATAATCACGATCGAAAATCAATCGTGCAGGTCTCTACTATGAATATATGATTCGATTTCGGGACTCTACAGAGGAAACAAATTTAAGGGATATTTTCAAATTTGGTAAATATTTTAAAAGTTGATAGTTAGCGACCTTTCTAAATCGTAGAATTTGAGTATTGCGGGCTCGAGGTCAAGTAAAACACACAGATGTGTATGCTGTTTTTCCAATATATTTCAGTTGCTCCTCGGCAACCATCTTCAAAGGGACACTACAAAACAATTTCCAATTACAATGTAACATTGACTTAATACAAACGAGAGCGTAAGTTAAAGTCGGCTCTTACCGACTTCGATATACCCGTTACTCATGCAAAAACATGTTTAACAGTGTTCCTGCGTTCCTTAGTGTGACCATCCAAAAAGTATGCAACATTTTTTTGGGGTGGGAGGGGTGGTAGCGGGGGGCTGTGGTTCACTTTTTTGCTCATAACTTGAGAACCGTTCATCCGATCTTTATCATTTCTTCGGCAAATCGATTCATTTTGCTAATTACTAACTATCTTTAAAAGGCACAAATTGTCTATCTTCAAAACTGTGGGAGATCTAACGTTTTTTCCAAATTGCGGGGGCGGGAGGGGGCGTGGCCAAAATTTGAAACAAACTTGATCTGCGTGCAGATAAAAGAAGCATTTGTCCCATACATGTCAAACCTCTATCTCTTACCATCTCTGAGATCTAGGTGTTCATACAGACAGACGGACGGACGGACGGACGGACAGACGGACAAGGCTAAATCGACTCGGCTGTTGATGCTGATCAAGAATATATATACTTTATGGTCGGAAATGATTCCTTCTGCCTGTTACATTCATTCAATAAACAGAAAAGGCAACCAACTAAAAATTAAGTGGTACAAAAAGCCATCAGTATCAGGCAGAATAATTAACTATTCTTCCAAACATCCCAAGAACATGGTGATAAATACAGCAAAGAGTTGTATTCAACGGATGCTGAACATAAGTGACGAAATTTATCACGAAGAGACGATATCGGAAATAAAACAAATTTTGACAGACAATGACTTCCCAAGGAACATCATAAAATCTCTAATAGATAAGAACGGGAAAACAACAACCTAAAATTTACAAGTCGCTCACATATTTTCCACAACATTCAGAACGTTTCGCCCATTCTGACTGCTACAATAAGCAAGAGATACAGCTAGCCCACAAACCAAAGAACACAATGAAGAACTTTTTCAATAAGACGAAGTCCAAAGTAGACACATTCGATAGGAGCAATGTGATATACAAGATTCCATGTAATGGAGATGGAAAAAACAGCTGCAACAAATTGTACATTGGTACAACAAAATCTAAACTTAGAACTAGGATATCTCAACACAAATCACCATTCAAACCAAACCGCCTTAAAAAAACTGCGACACACTGTACGGAGAGCGCGCACTCGCCGAATTTTGAAGCAACAACAATCCTACAGCAAGAAAACCACTACAGCAAACGCTTCACTCTTGAGATGTTGTATATTATAGACACACACACTCTGACAAAAGGCTTAACTACAAATCGGACACAGAGAACTGCGCGCACCTATACATACACTTACTGACCAAACAATAACTCAGTATCCAACTCCACGCCGAACGAACAGACGTGTAAAACAATGTATGTAAAAAAGTTTGTGTTTTTTGTATTAAGTCAATGTTACATTGTAATTGGAAATTGTTTTGTAGTGTCCCTGAAGATGGTTGCCGAGGAGCAACTGAAATATATTGGAAAAACAGCATACACATCTGTGTGTTTTACTTGACATCGAGCCCGCAATACTCAAATTCTAAATATTTGACTCTCACGATTGACTTTAAACTGATTCTGGTATTGGTTCTATACTGTTAAAGGCGCAGCGAAGCGCGACGGTCTTTTTGCTCGTATACTATAAAAATAACTCTACTACAAACTCTTGATTATTTGATATTAATTGTCTTTGCAAATGAGTGGTTATGCAATGGTTGTAAAGAAATTAAATTCTCTCGGCGTTTCCAATAGTCCACGGTGTTGATCAGGTGTTGCTCTCTGTTTTTATTCCAAGCTTTGGAATAGAGAGTTTTCGGTACTTCCCCAGCTGCGAAGCTCAAGTGTTCGCGGTTGGAAAATGTAGGACTACAACGCTGACTTTCGTTAGAGTGTACAGACTCGAACAATCGCTTACAATTTTAAAAATATTGTCCATCGTAAGGGAAGTTCCTGGCTTACAACCTAATACTAGTAACAGGTTGCGGCGCCGTTAGCGGCCCTGCGTAATGCGATGTATGGGAGTAGGTCCAAAGTAACGCACATTTTGTAATGGCAATTTGCGCAAGAAAGCAGCTGCACTGGCTGGCAAAGAAATTTTTCCATCGGCGGTAGCCACGGTCCCAAAGCTATATTTTGAAAGAAATTATCAATCTTATGATGTTGGCCTGGGATGAGGCTAACCCGAGCTCGGACCCCTTTAAACAAACATTATTAGTATAATATAAGCACAACCACCTTCCAGAAATATTCACCTTAAGAGGGGTACGTTGGAAATGCTATGATATTAATTTGATCCGCTTCTTACTAGATGAACTTTATTGACTTACGTTTTGCACGTTAAGTTCAGAACTGCAAAAATATATCCAACTTTTGGGGTTAGGCACGTGCTCACTTTTAATTAATTGACTTTATGCACAATGTGTATTAAACTTCTCCACAGCCATTCATCAACTGATTTAAGCTCTGGAGCTCCAAATCGGTGTATACTGAGTAACCTTCTTCGAAATTTACGCACATAATGCAACCGTCACACTCGGCAGAAGCAATGGCAATATAAGCAATATATTTCAAGCAAAAACAACAATACGAGAGTGAAAGAGAAACCCGATTTTTGTTTGTGTGCTACGCAGATCTGCCTCGATAGCGAAAAGCGTACAGCAGTACGCATGAGCAATTTGTTGTTGCATTCGAGTTTGCGAGAGACATGGGGGGAGGGGGAGGAGAGGAACATATGATGTTGTTGTTGGAGGTCTGCGCGGCAACATCAAAACGCAGATCACGCATATGATTTTGTTTTTGCTTTATGAAGGCTTATGGCCACGGTTGCCACTTGAGAAAAAAAAAATGCACCAAAAAAAATTTAAAAAAAGCACCATTTAAAAAAAAAAGAGCCAACAATTTTTATACCCTTGCAAAGGGTATTATAATTTTGCCCAGAAGTTTGCAACGCATAGAAATATTCATTTCCGACCCTATAAACTATATATATTCTTGATCAGGGTGACGAGCTGAGTCGATTGAGCTTTGTCCGTCCGTCTGTCTGTCCGTCTGTCTGTCTGTTTCTACGCAAACTAGTCTCTCAGTTTTAAAGCTATCGAGCTGAAACTTTGCACAGAGTCTTCTTTTTACTGCACACTGCTAATATGTCGGAACCGACCGGATCGGATGACTATATCTTATAGCTGCCATTGGAACTATCGGTCGAAAAGTGGGTTTTAATGAGAAAAACTTTTTTGTTTTTAATGTTAACGTGTCTCACATCAGCGATTATTAATATTATACGCTTTTATACAGATTTGGAAGTTTTGGTCAAAATCGGAGGACTATATCTTATAGCTGTCATAGAAACTAGCGGTCGAAAAGTGGGTTTTATTTAGAAAAATTGTTTGTTTTAATGCTGGCGTTCTTAAACTCTGATGTATTAAAACATTTGCAAGGGTATAAAAACTTCGGCAAAGTCGAAGTTAGCTTGGCCTTCTCGTTTTTCTTACTTTTTCATGTTATATTTTCAAAATATCGCTTTGACAATGTAAAATAGCACAATCTTCTCATTTCTTAAGATTGTTCATGTATTAATTTACTTATATAAATCACACTCTGAGATCAGTTGCTTTCCTATATTTACAAGTCTTTGACAGACCACACATAATTTGGATCTGTACTCGTACAGAGTTCCTTGCATAGCATTATATTTGATACAGAATCAAATTCGAGCTTACGCCGATGCAGAACTGTGTGGAAGAGACAATAAATTTCTTACAAATCCTACTAATTCCTTAACAATTCCCCGTTTTTTACTTTTGCCACTTCTTCCCAAAATAAAGATATTTCCTCTTCTCTTTTAAACTTAGCTTCAGTTAACTTTAACATGGCCCAATGAGAAATAATTTCATCTGGATCCGATTCACATAAGTACTCAAAGTTTTTAATTAGTGGCATTATATCGGTTTCTTCGCTAGAAATTACGTTGGCTGGTGTGATCATAATGAGAGATTTAATATCCTCTCGGCCAAAATCAAAGCGCTGCATTATTTGCAGAATCAGCTCGAAGTAAAACTCGCGTACCGTTTCCTTTACTTTTAAAGTGGCGGATTTCTCCATACACCGGCTATCCATATATTGTTGGGCTTTAAGACCAACAAAAATGTGGTCAACGGGCAACAAATAAGAATTTAAGTCGGTAACATTAAAGCGACTAAGGTCCTTTAAATATGAGTGAGTAACAAAATTATTGAGAATTACTTTTTAAGTAGATTATTCTGATTAAAACTCCGTATTTAAATCATTAATAATTTTAAGAATATATTTTAAAAAGTAGAAATAACTTTTAATTTCAGGTTAATCATTAAATTGACTATTTTTTTTGGCTTAATATTGTTGACTTCCAGGGTCTGATCTAAGAAAAATAATTGGAGAGCACCCTACTGCTTAAGCATTCGCCCAATAACTTTTTCTAAGGACAGCTGTCTTGTCATTGCTACTCCCAATATTTTGTGTGGTTTTACTTCGCAGTATTCTTGGAAATAGCGTGCACATCAGTTGTTTCGTCGACAATTAGGGAAACAAGTTACAATGCGTTTTATGGATTTCTTGCCAAGTTCCTTGGACATTTCCTTGGTTCGCCCACATTTGATGTCCATAGCAATTTTCGAGTCAGGACAGCACACCCGCAACAAATTTGGCAAAAAGTCCTTCAATACACATGGAAGATTGTACATCTTAAGGAACATTATGAGCGCATATTCCCCATTGTGAACCTGCTTGTTGTGTAAAGTTTTTTTCACTCGTAAAGCCATCTATTTTCACTTGGTTTTCCTTTGTCTTTATATTTCTGATATGCACACCTAGCCTGTCGTGTCTTTGGAGGCCGGTTAGATGGTTAAGTAAGCACTTGTCACATGCGGCGCAAAATGCACGTCCATCATTATTTCGTAGCCAGCGAAAATGATCAAGCCACTCCGACCGAAGTTTGCGGTGGGCGAATAAAGCAACTCTAAGACAAAAATTTAATTATGCGACAGGCGCTATAAAATGTTTTTTTTTAAACTCACTTTTTGTTTTCCACATGAGAACTAGTGTTTGTGGTCTCAGCGTCTGTGTAAGAAGACACAGTGCAAGCTTTTTTTTTTTTTGTAAGAAACCTAAACGTATAATCAACTTATAAGGCATATGTTGTGCTGGTGCTTTAACTCTTTTTACTTACTTGTCCATATTTTCACAAATTCTTTCACAAACGCTTAATCTCACAACTAAAATTTTCGCAGCCGCCACCGGCTCAAAACCATGCGTGAAATAGAGTATTCCTAGTATTAGCGATGGGCATAGGTTCCGATTATTTACAGTTTATAGTTTTCAGTGTTGACAGGGAAAAAAATTTTTGAGATCTACTTTAGGTGCGGAATAATGTTCAAACTTTTTCGCTTAAGCCAATTATAACCAAAAAGAGCCAAAAAGAGCCAAATCCAATGAAAAAGTGCCAGTGCACCAAGAGGAAAAAAAACACCAGTTTTGGTGCAAAAACACCAAGTGTGGCAACCGTGCTTATGGCGTGCGCTAAACCTATACGCGCAATCTATTCCTTTGCGTACGACAACAACATATGAGTGTCTAGCGCAATGGCTGTGGGCGCCTCTGATCTAGGTGTTCATACAGACAGATTGACAGCCGAAAGGACGGACGAACAGACGGACAAGGCTTTATCGACTCGGCTGTTGAAGCTGATCAAGAATATATATACTTTATATGGTCGGAAATGGTTCCTTCTGTCTGTTACATACTTTTGCACAAACTTAATATACTCCATGTACCAACGGTACATAGTATAACGAGAAGGCCAAGCTAACTTCGTCTTTGTCGAAGTTTTTATACCCTTGCAAATGTTTTAATACATCAGAGTTTAAGAACGCCAGCATTAAAACAAACAACTTTTCTAAATAAAACCCACTTTTCGACCGATAGTTTCTATGACTGCTATAAGATATAGTCATCCGACTTTGATAAAAACTTCCAAATCTGTGTAAAAGCGTATAATATTAATAATCGCTGAAGTGAGAAACGTTAACATTAAAAACAAAAAAGTTTTTCTCATTAAAACCCACTTTTCGACCAATAGTTTCAATGGCAGCTATAAAATATAGTCATCCGATTCGGTCGGTTCCGACATATTAGCAGTGTGCAGTAAAAAGAAGACTCTGTGCAAAGATTCAGCTCGATAGCTTTAAAACTGACAGGCAGACAGACGGACGGACAAAGCTAAATCGACTCAGCTCGTCACCCTGATCAAGAATATATATAGTTTATAGGGTCGAAAATGAATATTTCTATGCGTTGCAAACTTCTGGGCAAAATTATAATACCCTTTGCAAGGGTATAAAAATAGAGTAAAGCTGACTTCGGCTAGACCGAAGTTTATATACCCTTGGAGCAATATATATGACAGCAAGTTTGTAATATGGCTGCTATAAGATATATTCAACCGATTTTGATCTAACTTTCCAACATTGTGTCGAAACAGATAATATTCATAAATATGAACTACACACAAAGAAATCTGTGGGTATATTTATCCGATATTGTGGGTTGGAAATGCGCCAACCCACAAAGTTGGTAAACTTAACCAAATTGTGGAGTAACCTTCACGTAAACCTTTACGTAAGGGGAACTAGTGCTATAGTAAATTTAACCGAAAATCTCGTTTAAAAATGCGGCAACCCACATATTTAGTAATATTTGCCGATGTTTACAGTAATTACTTTTCTTACTGAGTTCACAGTAAATTTACCATACAATTGGTAATTTGACTGCTGTTACACAACTGTTCAACAGTAGGGTGGGATACTATTTGAGCTGTCACAAGTTGGCGATCTACTTAAGCTCATCATCCCAGAGCAGAAGAGGCAACCCCACTAACCTCACCCACCAATTTTGGTTCTGAAAAAATTGTTTGAAATTAACAAATATTTATAAAATTTTCAAAATTTTTACTTACTCTGGGGGATTTGAACTCGGGTTCAACACTATTGGAAGCACGTCTTTACCAGTTACGCTACGGCGCGCGTTAAAAGCAACTCGTCTTAACATATTAATTGTATTAAATCTGCCTAAACACATGCACGAAAAATTTCTTGAATATCGCATAAATGATATCACTAGTAATTCTCAAGTTCCAATTCCGTTCAAGTGCACTATATAAGATCAACTGAAATTTGCTGTCAACAATTTTCGTTGTTAGATTTGACGCCGGAGCAGCTTTAATCGGTGCATCAAATACTTTTAAAAAGTTATACTCTATGATCGGTTAGATTAACTTGTGGGTACAGTTGAATGCTGCAAAAACAAAGTATGAGATAAAAAAATCACGTCAGAGTTACTATTTCTATGGTAAAGTGACTGTAGTAGCAGTAACTCATTAAAACAAAGAAAAATTTTACAAAATATTTGTAGTTAATTTTACTAAGAGTACAGTTGTTAAATGCAACAACAAAACACGTCTTAAATGAATTGAATTTACTGTTAGCACAGTTACAAAACAACAACAAAATTACATGCAAAACAGAGAAACGACTATATTTATACTCTGTACCTATAGTAGGAGCTAACTGCAGTGCTGCTGCTGCGCTCATCTCTAAGTTTCTCTCTCTCCCCCTCTCTCTGTCTCTCTGTCTCTCTCTCTCTAAGATTGTGCGTTGGTTGTGAGAGGGTGGGAAGGGGTGGCGGGGGTAATTCACTTATTTGAGCATAACTTGACAACCGCTCATCCGATCTTTATCATTTTTTCGGCAAATCGATACATATTACTAATGTCTCACTATCTCTAGAATCATCTATCTACAAAACTGTGGGAGATATGATGTTTTTTTCCAATTGCGGGGGCGGGAGGGGGCGTGGCAAAAATTTAAAATAAACTTAATCTGCCTGCAAGTATAAGAAGCATTTGTCCCATACATGTCAAACCTCTATCTCTTACCATATCTGAGATCTGTTTGTTCATACGGACGGACAGAAGGACATGGCTATATCGACTCGGCTGTTGATGCTGATCCAGAATATATATACTTTATAGGGTCGGAAATGATTCCTTCTCCCTGTTACATACTTTTGCACAACCTTAATATACTCTATGTACCTTCGGAACAGAGTATAAAAACATGAAAAAATTTTACTGTCAGCGTAGTTAATTTTACCCACCAGGTTTTTGTTAGTGCAAATTTTAAACGCGCTTTAACATTTCTATCAGACAATGCAGGTTTCTTCTTTAAAACAGCAAAAACATATCAGCTTTGCCAACATTTTTGTTGTGTGTTAGCAGCTTGTTTCTTCTCATTTCGAACATCATTAGTCGAGCATCTGAGTCCTTTAATCATTTTTGCCACCTTTGACTTGCTTTGTTGACATGTTTGGGAGTCATGTTTTGTTTCTTCTGAGCTGCGATCACCGCCCATTGGCTTTTACCAAGCCCTTTAGGAAATGGTACGTGAAGAACAGTTTTCTCCATCTCTGTAGAAATTTTCCGAAATTTACTCATTTAACCAAATCTGCTTTGAAACACGTTTTAAATTGCTCTACGAACAACAAGAATATGATAAGAATCTGCACGATTTCTGCTGATAAGAGAAGTGGTATAGCGAAAAAAGTGAAATTCATGAAAAGTGCAAAAATGAGTTTATGCGGATTATTTTCGTTTTTTCTTTCAAACTCTTTAAATTCATTTCATTTATGAGGTGGCATTACTGGTCTTTCTTTTTCTCATAACTGGAGTATCGTTCATCCGATCTTTATCAAATATCGTTAGAAATTGCGGGGCGTTAGGAGGCGTGGCAAAAAGTGAAAATAAACTTGATCTGCCTGCAAGTATAAGAAGTTTATGTCCCAAACATGTCAAACCTCTATCTCTTACCATACTGGTCTGTCTGTATGTATATCCGTCTTTCGGTATAATCGAAAAGATCTCAAGATATGGTGTGAACAATTTCGTTCTTGAATTATCGTTCACAAAACAAGCTCGAGGGAAAAACACCAATAAAAAGCTTTCTTACTAAAACTGCCTCAAATCACAACAGAAGTGCGAACATCGCGCATTGATTTATATTCTACAATAATTATTAATATTTAAAAGCAAAAAAAAAACAAGTAAGAGTGTTGTGGTCGAGTGCCCCGACAGCAAAATACCCTGTTCCAAGTAATGTGGTTCCAATTGCTTTGAACTCCTTTTATTTTAAAACTTATTTGAATAGTTGGAGAGGCGCACTTGCATATCATCGGTGTTTTTGCTCGGATCTTGTAGTGGTATACAGAATAGAATATATATTAAATCATTAGGTTCAAAATTAAAATTTTTAGCTCTGACAGTTTTTCGCGGCTAGAAGGAGAAGGAGGAGGAATTTGCCAAATCTGAAGCAAACTTGATTTGGGTACGATATACACCTACATACATGCAAAAATTTGTGGCTTTACCTCTTATAGTCTCTGAGAACAACGCGTTCAGTCTCTCGACAGTTTTTTCGCTGCTAAAAGATGGAGGAGGTGGAATTTTCCAAATCTGAAACCAACTCGATGTGGGTACAGTATACACCTTCATACATGCTAAAATTGGTGGTTCCACCTCTTATAGTCTGTGAGATCCACGCGTTTATACAGAAAAAGACAGTTTTTCGCTGATAAAAGATGGAGGAGGAGGAGTTTTCCGAATCTAAAACAAACTCGATGTGGGTACAGTATACACCTACATACAAGCCAAAAATCTGAGATCGACGCGTTCATACAGACAGACAGACGGACAGACGGACGGACGGTCAGACGGACATGGCTAAATCGACTCGGCTGTTGATGCTGATCAAGAATATATTATATATACTTTATGGGGTTGGAGGTGCTTCCTTCTGCCTGTTACATACATTTGCACAATTTTATGATCCCCTTTTTCCCATTTTTAATGAGAACAGGGTATAAAAAAAAAAAAAAAAAAAAAAAAAAAAATAAATAACTTTTCTATACCCCTTTATACACCAAATTAAAATATAAACAATTTTCCCCAGTTCCCTCGTTTCCTTCGGGTAAAAAACCAAAAAAAATAATTATTTTTTTTTGTGGGGGGGGGGGGTTTTTTTTTTTTTTCTTTATTTACACCCTTCAAACCTTTTATCTTTTTTCAAAATTTTTTTCAAACACCCTCTATCTTTAAAACTAGAATACAACTTTTTTCCAAATTGCGGGGGCGGGAGGGGGCGTGGCCAAAATTTGAAACAAACTTGCTCTGCGTGCAGATAAAAGAAGCATTTGTCCCATACATGTCAAACCTCTATCTCTTACCATCTCTGAGATCTAGGTGTTCATACAGACGGACGGACGGACGGACGGACGGACGGACGGACGGACAAGGCTAAATCGACTCGGCTGTTGATGCTGATCAAGAATATATATACTTTATATGGTCGGAAATGATTCCTTCTGCCTGTTACATACATTTGCACGACTTTAGTATACCCTTTTACTCTACGAGTAACGGGTATAAAAATTTTAGCGTAGCCGCGATGGTAGTGACGCCGACTCTTGGGTTAAGAATCATCGAGCTTAAAGTAATATCGAGGTAAGTCAATAAAATAAAAAAAAAAGGAATCAGAAAGAAACTTAGAAAACTAATTTAATATAAAATGTTAAATTAAACTTACTTTTGAAACAAACGCGTTTATTTTGCGAGCAAAAAATGTTCTTAAAACATGCCTAAGCCGTTCATAAAGTGAGCACCAAATGCTCATAATATGACACCTGCTGTTCACGGTTCAAGAAAAAGCGGGATTACTCTACTTTTGTCAACGAATAGGCTTGATTTCGGTAGATTTAGAACGATTTTTTTTCTGAGAGTACACGCTCGTCGTATATTTTTTACAAATCAAACCTTATAGTAACATAGTAAGCTGGTGATTTCGTACGAGTATAATCACCAGCTGCCATGATTATTACTCGGCATTGTGTAAAACGAGGGCGTAAGTTAAAGTCGGCTCTAACCGACTTCGATATACCCGTTACTCATGATAAATCATGTATAACAGTGTTCCCGCGCTCCTTAGTGTGACCATCCGAAAAGTATGCAACATTTTTTTAGGGTGGGAGGGGTGGAAGCGGGGGATTGGTTCACTTTTTTGCTTATAACTTGAGAACCGTTCATCTGATGTATATCACAACGTTATATCTCCTACAGTGTAGATAGATGATTTGTACCTTCTAGAGATAGTTAGTCATTGGTAATATGTATCTATTTGCCGAAGGAATGATAAAGATCGGATGAGCGGTTCTCAAGTTATGATCAAATAAGTGAAGTCCCACCCACTCACAGCCAACGCAGAATCTTAGAGAGTGAGAGAGAGAGAGAGAGAGGGGGAGAAAAAGAAACTCAGAGATGAGCGCAGCAGCAGCTCTGCATTTATCTCTTACTCTAGGTACAGAGTATAAATATAGTCGGGCTTTACCGACTTTCTCACTTGTTGTTTATTTGAATATGAATGCTTTGCCAATTTCGGGGGATTGGCTTAGCCACTTCAGAACGTCAACTTTTTGGTCCCCGAAAAATTTAGATAACAGCCTTGATGTGTGTTTAGGATCATTATCTTGCTGAATTACCCAACGTAATGGCATATTTTCCTCAGCATACGGTACCATAACTGTTTCCAATATGGATTTGTACTCTTCAGCATTCATTTTGTTCGTAGTCTGATAAATTGGACCTACGCCGTACCAGGAGAAGCAACCCCATACCATTATATTGCCACCTCCATGTTTGACGGTTTTTTTTGTAAGCCGTGGATGGAATTCTTTTCCATTAGGGCGTCGAGCATTCCTTTCACGGTCATTCCCAAACAAATTAATCTTCATCGCTCCATAATATGTTTCTCCACTTTTTCTCCCCCGTGCATTCTACCCAGTCTTTGTGGTCCCTTGCAAAAGTTAGCCACATGGTGATATTTTTTTTGCGCATACGTGGGGCTTTTCTGGCAATTCTTCCTAGAAGGTTGGCATCTTGTAGTCGTCTTCGTATAGTAGGAGCACTAACTGAATTCCCAATTTCGGCTGCAATAGCCTTCGATGTCTTAAATGGGTCCTTTTTGCTCAATGATGTGGTCAAGGGTTTCTGTTGTTTTTTGGGTTTCCTGTCTTGGTTTTCTTTCTAATGCATTTTTAACAAAATTATGAGACCTGTTTATAATTTGGCGCTGGCTCGTAAAGATTTGCCAATAAATCAAAATGCACCCGATTATGTGGTCGATGAATCAGATTTTGTTTATTTCTTGTGTACTCTAGGTTTGATGCTATATTACAAAGAAAAACAAGTAAGACCGTTGCAGTCGAGGAGCCCGACTTCAATATACCTGTACAATTGACAACGAGCGTAGTTAAAGTCGGCTCTAACCGACTTCGATAAACCCGTTGCTCATGAAAAAAACATGTTTAACAGTGCTCCTGCGTACCTTAGTGTGACCATCCAAAAAAGTATGCAACATTTTTTAGGGTGGTAGCGGGGAGGGGCTTGGTTCACTTTTTGCTCATAACTTGAGAACCGTTCATCCGATTTTTATAATTTCTTCGGCAAATCGATGTATTTTGCTAATTACTAACTATCTCTAGAAGGTACGAATCATCTATCTTTAAAACTGTAGGAGAATAAAAATCATTTTCAAAATAATTGGATCTTTACGAGATTCGAATGTATTACAAAGGGGTAAAATGAGCCGTTTTCTGCATTTTAATTTAATTTTGCAGCAAATCCATGGAAGATATGGAGTTTATATAACCAGATTCGGGTTCAGCATGTAAAAATTGTCTGGAATCATTAATTATACTCTGTACCGAAGGTACATAGAGTATAATAAGTTTGTGCAAAAGTATGTAACAGGGAGAAGGAATCACTTCCGACCCTATAAAGTATTTATATTCTTGATCAGCATCAACAGCCGAGTCGATATAGCCATGTCCGTCTGTCCGTCCGTCTGTCCGTCCGTATGAACAAACAGATCTCAGAGATGGTAAGAGATAGAGGTTTGACATGTATGGGACAAATGTTTCTTATACTTGCAGGCAGATCAAGTTTATTTTCAATTTTTGCCACGCCCCTCCCGCCCCCGCAATTTTGAAAAAACGTCATATCTCCGACAGTTTTATAGATAGATGATTTGTACCTTCTAAAGATAGGTAGTTATTTGCAATATGTATCGATTTGCCGAAGAAATGATAAAGATCGGATGAGCGGTTCTCAAGTTATGAGAAAACAAGTGAGAAAGTCGGTCAAGCCCGACTATAACATACTCTGTATCCGGTGTATATGCTGAATGCGTCGCTGACACTGTGCTCATCTCTAAGTTTTTCTCTCTCTCTTTCTCTCTCTCTCTCTCTTTGATGCATGCAATGCGGTGTTGTTTGCGTGTGCGTGGATGGCGTCTTCATTACACTTTTTTTCTCATAACTTGAGAACCGCTCATCCAATCTGAATCATTTTTTTGGCAAATCGATACATATTGCCAATGACTACCTATCTTTAGAAGGTACGAATCATCTATCTATAAAACTGTCGGAGATATGACATTGAAAATAAACTTGATCTGCCTGCAAATATAAGAAGCATTTGTCCAATACATGTCAAACCTCTATCTCTTACCATCTCTGAGATCTGTTTGCTCATACGGACGGACAGACGGACGGACAGACGGACATGGCTATATCGACTCGGCTGTTGATGCTGATCAAGAATATATGTACTTTATAGGGTCAGAAATGATTCCTTCTTCCTGTTACATACTTTTGCACGCCTCCCACGCACACGCATTGCATGCATCAAAGAGAGAGAGAGAGAGAGAGAGAGAGAGAAAACTTAGAGATGAGCACAATGGCGACGCATATACACCGGGTACAAAGTATGTTATAGTCGGGCTTGACCGACTTTGTCCCTTGTTAGGTAATAAAAAGGCCTACATTTTCGTCAATAAATTTGCTTTTTAGGTAATATGTTCCCTGAAATTTTAGGCAGCGTACGCCCTAATATTGTTATTTATAGAAGGGCCTAAATTTTTGACAATAAATGCCCTTATATATAATTTTCTAGGTAGTAGATTACCATAATTATTAACCATAATTTAACCATAATTTAAGGCAGTGATATCCAAAAATTTATGAATATTAAATAAAACAATTTCATTTTGTTTGTTTTACAAATACTTAAATTGTATTTCACAAAATTTTTTGTTTTCTACATATTAATTTTTATACACACGACAGTATGGAGAAAAAGTGTAATTCACGGTCGAAGGCAAAAAGGGACAGAAAAGCACAAATGTGTGTACACTCAGAAAAAAGTGTTTCCTAAAATTTTAGGAAACAGGATTTTATTACCTAAAACTTTATTTCTAGGCAATAATGGCCATAAAAATGGTCAATTTAACCTAGAATTGTAAATTTCAGGTAAAATAAATTAAGGAATTTATGTGTTTAAAAATAGGTCAATTGGCTAAAAATATTTTGAATTACAAAACGGACATATTTTATATTGTTTCCGAGTAAAATTGGTTAAAGCAATTGGCATGTACATATGAAAAGAGTACAACACTAAACTTATGCCACAGTAAGCCACTGGCTTTGCCCTACAAATATTTATTAAGCTTTCATTTTTGAATTAAATTTAATATTAACGAATTCTTAGAAATTAAAATATGATAGATGCTTATTTTCAATGAAAGGTTGAAAATTGCGACGGATTTAATTAAAACGTTTAAATCTGGTTAACAAAATCAATTTCAAACAGCACATTTTTTCTCATTTATTCAGAAATGTTGCACAAACATTTTTTGTCAGTTCAAAAAAGGGATTTATTTAAAATTGACTACTTTGTTTATAGCACAGGTATCGGGCTTATAATACTTAATAGTTCAATATTTTACTTCATTTATTTATTGCCCATAACATAACTTAACTTCAATTATGGCACTTGCCGAAAGCTTGAGACTTTTATGGTTTTAGAGATATTAATTAAAAATTATAAGCAAATATAAGAACGTACTTATAAAAAATTTTCACGCAGTCAGTTTTAATTGTATTTGATTGAAGCTTCAAATATGTCAAGATGAGGCAGATCGGACGTGTATGCTATATACAGCCGCCATAGGAAAGATATGATTCATTGAATTTGGTTGTGGTTATATTCACTTTTCAAACTTTGGTCACACTATACCACAAATACAAATTAATATTTTCTTTGCAAAGTCCACCATGGTACGCTTTTATGAATATTTAATTAATTACCTTAGTCATGAGCTCATATATTGTTTTTAAAAAGCTATCAAGTTATGAACAACAAAAAAGTACTCTAACAGGAGCTTCGCCCGGCAGTCAAAATAGCATCGAATATTTAGCGTCGAATTGGAACGGTGGAATATGGAACATTGAAAAAAATTTTATTTATTTAATTTCGAAATATTTAGACAAAAAAATAAAGATCTGTAAATGCAAAATTGTTCAGAAATGCAAGAACTACTGTTTTAATTGACCTAGGGGTGGGTTTGAGCATTGCAGATATTGAAAAAATCACACTTAAAAATCGCCTCTCTTCATTTTGGGGTATATCTCGTCTCTCAGATAATGGCCCGATATGCACGGTACGCAAAAACTTCGGGCACATATTCAAGAATATTCTCTGAAAAGCTCAGCTAAATCGTCTGAACAGTTTTCGAGATAAACGCTTATCAGTGAACCAACCTCTGAAAAACCCCATACAAAAAAGCTTCAAAAAACTGCATCCAAAATTAACAGCCAACTGCTAAGCTCCAAGACAATGGCCCACATTGCACGGTATATTAGCTTATAACAGAGATATTCAAGAGTATCTCTGCCAAGTTGGAGCTCAATCGTGTGAACAGTTTTTCTAAAAAACGATAATCAGTGGGGGTGCCTCGGCTTCATATTTTCCACTGATACGGGTGGCGCTATCTTGCGAGCCGGAACCAGTCATTGGAACTGGAGCAAGCGGCAATCGAAAATCGATAAATTCGACGCTAATTATTATCTCTGCTCTCAGATAATGGCCCACAATGCACGGTAGTGCAAACGATTGGCATTAACTGTCCAAGCATTTTGGTATATGTTTCATCAAAATCGTCTGGACAGTTTTTGTGAAATCTAACATTTCCTTATTTAAGAAACAAATCACAAAGAATGGCCTCTGAATCGCTACCTATGGCAACACTGGCACATAGCCAAAATTCGACGCTAATTAATATCTCTGCTCTCAGATAATGGCCCACAATGCACGGTAGTGCAAACGATTGGCATTAACTGTCCAAGCATTTTGGTATATGTTTCATCAAAATCGTCTGGACAGTTTTTGTGAAATCTAACTTTTCCTTATTTAAGAAACAAATCACAAAGAATGGCCTCTGAATCGCTACCTATGGCAACACTGGCACAATGCGAAATTCGACGCTAATTTATATCTCTGCTCTCAGATAATGGCCCACAATGCACGGTAGTGCAAACGATTGGCATTAACTGTCCAAGCATTTTGGTATATGTTTCATCAAAATCGTCTGGACAGTTTTTGTGAAATCTAACTTTTCCTTATTTAAGAACCAATTCACAAAGAATGGCCTCTGAATCGCTACCTATGGCAACACTGGCACATAGCCAAAATTCGACGCTAATTAATATCTCTGCTCTCAGATAATGGCCCACAATGCACGGTAGTGCAAACGATTGGCATTAACTGTCCAAGCATTTTGGTATATGTTTCATCAAAATCGTCTGGACAGTTTTTGTGAAATCTAACTTTTCCTTATTTAAGAACCAATTCACAAAGAATGGCCTCTGAATCGCTACCTATGGCAACACTGGCACATAGCCAAAATTCGACGCTAATTTATATCTCTGCTCTCAGATAATGGCCCACAATGCACGGTAGTGCAAACGATTGGCATTAACTGTCCAAGCATTTTGGTATATGTTTCATCAAAATCGTCTGGACAGTTTTTGTGAAATCTAACTTTTCCTTATTTAGAAACAAATCACAAAGAATGGCCTCTGAATCGCTACCTATGGCAACACTGGCACATAGCCAAAATTCGACGCTAATTTATATCTCTGCTCTCAGATAATGGCCCACAATGCACGGTAGTGCAAACGATTGGCATTAACTGTCCAAGCATTTTGGTACATGTTTCATCAAAATCGTCTGGACAGTTTTTGTGAAATCTAACTTTTCCTTATTTAAGAAACAATTCACAAAGAATGGCCTCTGAATCGCTACCTATGGCAACACTGGCACATGCCAAAATTCGACGCTAATTTATATCTCGCTCTCAGATAATGGCCCACAATGCCGGTAGTGCAAACGATTGGCATTATCTGTCCAAGCATTTTGGTACATGTTTCATCAAAATCGTCTGGACAGTTTTTGTGAAATTTAACATTTCCTTTTTTTAGCATGGCCTCAGAATCGACAAATCTGGCATCACTGCCGCAACGCAAAACAAAACACGCTCACGTGCGCATCTCTACTTTTCTTCCACCGTTATATTTGATGAATCGTCAAAAGGAAGAAAGCTAATTCCTTGTGTGCAAATGCAATTATAGTAATAATTATAAATAAATAATTTATTATTAATTTTGTTTGCGTAAAAGGCCAGTTTGGAGCACAATGACATGTAAGTTTGATCTATTGCACTGAATTAACAACAGTATTAACATCGTGATTTTTCTTACAGCCAGAGAATCGGAGACATTTGAGTCCAAAAATGAAAATGATCCTTCAACTGAAGGAAGCGAAAATCTAACTGGTACTAAGTGAGTATATGTTGAGTGTGTACACTTAAACAGATGTAAAGTTTCTAAGTAAACGCGCAGTAATCAACAAGTTGATCGACATATCGGGCGTGGCAGAAAAAACTTTTACGAGTGTGCAGTTTAGCTTGTAAAATACGAGAAGGATATCTGGCGAGGATGGCGAGGATGAAGCAACATAATTGGTGAAATGGTGGCCAGCGAACGTACCAGTGAAGTCCAAAAGTTGGAGCCCACCTGGCCACAATGGCTATAACAGGATTGATCAAGCGCAAGAATTACTCCAGCACTTCAGCTAGTTTCTCCTTGCCTTGCAGATCTCCAAGTCCCATGGTCTTGCCTCTACTGTCATTTACCACCAAGCATTCAGCCACTGGTCCAAAAGTCTTGACGCCCTCCACATAAATAGTCACTTATGGGGCTAATGGAGTTTCGATTACGTCCCAAATTTACCCCCACAATGACAAAGGAAATCCTCCTGCTGGTGCACATGCTGCTTTTGAAGCCATATCTATTGATTATGGCCTTGTCCTCGATGATGCGAAGCTGGGCTTGCGATTGCCATTCTGCTTCAATGGTGTCGCCGTGCCCACTTCAATAAAGTCAAATCCCAAATCCTGCAGTGCACAAATTGCCTCGCCATTCTCGCCAACGTGACTGGGAATAGTATATACATTCCTGATCAGCAGACGAGCTGTGTTGATATAGCCATGTCCGTCTGTTTGTATACTATCTCTTTCGTCAGTTTTAAAGCTATCTTGACCAAACTTTGCACAAAGTCCTTAGGTACAAATTCGGTGCACATTTGTCAAAACCGGCCGGAACGGATAACAATAGCATCTCAGTCGGACTTGGATGCATGACAGAAGTCCATATTTCATGCCAACTTGGCACGTCATAAGGCATGCCAAAGCCTGAAGGTTCCTTTTCGTTTGTTCGTTCGTTCGTTTGTAAGAAACGCCGAGAAAATCAGGGGTTGTTGTTGTAACCGTTAACCGTTTGGGTGACATCACGCGGCAGCCTTTGGGTTCCGCGTTTCTCCTTACGAACTCAGTACTTCAGATGCACTGACTTTGTATATCGTATGGAGAAAGACCTGAGCCGTAAGCTTACGAACATGTCACCCCCATAATCAACTTTAGATTTGAGTTTATTTGCAAATTTTATTTACATTTAGTTTAATATACAAACCAACAACTATTTTCGTTTACTTTTATTATTATTGTTGATGTTCGCCATGATGACTTTAGTTGCTAATGGTAGGGATGATTGTTAGTGATTTGGCTTTTAAGTGTGTTGTTGCTCATAGTTTGCGCTGGAGGACCTGTTTTAAGTAAAACATTTATTAATAATGACAAATTAAGGATAAAAATATTTCTTGTGCTATTGAGTCCCTAGATGTAGTTAAATTCGATACTCACCAACAATATATTGCGCATTTATAATAATAGAAATATTATAAATATTCTCTGTCAAGGCGTCTTTTTTCTGCCGAAGCTGAAATCTCTTTTCTCTCTCTCGTTTGGTCAACGTTCACTAAGCGTTCGGGGCTGACTGTGTTTTTCTACTTCGTGTTTGATCTCCACGACTAAAAGAGCCAGAACCGTTTCGCGATATGCCGACTTTTAGCCATACGAATACCTGAGAAAAGAAAGTATGAGTTTTTCATGTGGAAAAATGTACTTATTTCATCTATCAAGTGATTTTTCTTACGCTTGCTTTTCATATCGAGTAATTGTTCTGAAATATTTAGCAAAACAAAAAAACGAGCACTTAAAACAGTATTTCCCTTCGATTAATAAAATTACATTAGTAAAATATAGAATTTAAAAAAAAACGTTCCGAGAACCGATCCGCGAACCGAACGGGCTCAAACACGAAAATTTTATAGGTTTGCAGCCTTGATTACAAATAATGAATGCTTTTAAGCAGACCGATCGGTCTGAATATGAGTCTAATAGCCTATTTCCATTATGATTACATATTTCGAAATGTATTTCTCTAAAATTAAAAAAAAAAAATTTTTTTTTTCATGCCCTTACCGAGATTTGAACCCAGGTCTTGTTGATTTCTAGTCTCAGGTCTTAACCTGTACGCCATTTCTGTTAAGATAGATTAGCCAGCTAATTGTGCTATATCACTCTCAATTTTCTTTTCTGGCTTTTATGAATTACAAGTATGACACAGATAAAAAAAATGTGAAAGCCTTCGGGGTGAATGGACACATATTAGAAATATGTAAATTTTTTTCCTATGGAGAATATGTTACATATTATTGAATACATATGTAATAATGTGTGAAAATATGTACATATTTGCTAAAGTGGAAATAGGCTATTAGTAAAATTCCTCTATTTTTTTTTAATTTGCTTTTATACCTTTCAGGAATTCTATTGTGGGACTTAGTACTGCCCTAGAAGAAGCCATAAAATGTGGCTTAAAAATATCGGAGAATTTGCAAGATGAAGATTATCTTTTTATTGCAAACATTGTCAACTCGAATTTAAAAAAGAAAAACCGCGTTTTCAAATTAAGCGGAGTTTCTAAAAAATTTCGAAAATCAGTTAACAAATCTCTTAAACGGTATTTGCAGAAATTGAATATTAAACATTCAATTATCAAGAAGACAGAAGACAATCAAGTCACTCATATTGAAAATGATGTGACCAATGAGTCTACTGTACTCGAAGATCTTTCCGTCAACCCTGTAGACCAAAGTCTAGTCGAAGCTACTTTAAAGTGCTTCCGGAAAAATTGCAGGGTTGGAAATGTTAGCTTAAATGTTGATGTGAATATGGTGAACAATACTAAATGTATTCGTTCTTCTAATACTCATTGTAAACATTTTATAACAGAAATTAAAGTGGACGAATTTAAGAATACATTTCTTAAGTGTACCACAATGTTTTCAGAAAAGAAAAGTTTAGAACATATTATTAGAGAAAACTTTTTCTCTATTAACAATGCGTGTGGTCTAAACTTTAAGTCCATAAGAGTCAACAAAGACTCTTTCGTTGCCTATGGATACTGCAAAGATCCATCGTGCAACTATTTTAAATTTTTTGGGTCTTTCGATGGAACTGTGAGAGTTTACTCAAACAGTCAGAATTTGACCCATTCTATAAATTTTAAAAAGAATTGGCAATGCAGGGCCATAAATCGCTTTGTTGCCAAAAGCGATATTAAAGGCAGCTCTGCATTCGAGTATAGGACCAAAATTGCTAATAAATTAAACCCCGAAAGAGCTTTAGTGGGGAATAAGCAAATGGTTTATAAAAACTTATCTTATTACAGAAATCTCATATCAGAGGAGAATTCTAAAAACGATTTTGACAAAGATGCGTTTAAAGATGCCTACGATATGAAATGTATGGGATATGGCCATTTTATACAACATATTTCCACTAGGGTGGAGGTATATTTATGGAATTTAGAACATTTAAAATTGTTTCTAAATCACATAAAAATTAATACGCTTCATATAGATGCTACAGGATGTGTTGTGCAACCAATGAAATTAGCAAAGAAACGAATATTTCTTTATTCATTGGTTGCACATATTCCAGAGCATCACATTGTGTATCCTGTGGCTCATGCGATTTTATCAAATCACACTGCCTTTGATATTGGTCGCTTTTTATGCGACCTTAATAGGTTTTGTGTTGTAAATAAATTGAAATTGCCACTTTGCAAACGAGTGGTAACTGACGTGAGTTTTGCAATTATTGGAGCAGTTTTAAAAGAATACTGTGACTTAGATATTGCAGCATACAATGAAATATGCTTTCGATTTCTATATAGCGAAAGTAGTGCCTTTCCGAAAGTATGCATTCAATTTTGTACTAGCCATTATGCCAAAATTATGTGTGCTGATATTGACAGAACCGTAGGCTTGGCCAACATTGACCTAAGACATTTCCTTAGAAATGCTTTGGGTTTGGCATATAATATATGCTCCATTAAGGACTTAGAAGAATGGTTCAAACATCTGATAACCATTCTACTATCTCCAACTGTAAATGAAATGGTTAGCAAAGCCATTTCATATTTTACAGGTTCCAAACCAGAATCTTTTGATCTGGAAAAGCATGGGTCGTTTGTAACTCATGGCAAAAAGTATCGAGAAGATACTCTAAAAACCATTGCAAGCAAAAGTAGTTTGAAAAATCGTTTCAGCACTTTCGTTGATGTATTAAATGGTATGATTATTGATTCAGAATATGAAACTCAAAACATTTATTCTTGTCCCGAAATGGTAGAGGTAATTTTGGGCAAATATATTGTTTTTGCACCATTTTGGACCAATGTTATGGGTATATTTATTGATAAGAGCAATAAAAGACCCAGCAATGGTCCGATTGAATCTTTTTTTAAGACACTGAAGCATAGTGTCATTAAAACAAAGCAAGGGCTAAAACTTGGAAGATTCATTCGTAAAATGGATGATCTCTCAAAATCTGTGGTGCGACAAGTTGAGCTTGTGCACCCAGAATATATTCACTCCCCCCTTCTTCATGGTGCTGTTATAAAGGCTAGACCTAAAAAACGCACATCGAAGCAATTGACGGCCTTAACTGAGATGTCAAATAAAAAGCTTTCAAAATATAAAGAAAGCTGGCAAAAAAAAGGCGTTAAAAAACTTAAGGTGGGCTTGTTTAAGCGGGACTTCTCCGGACCCAATAAAGTTCGTGAGGAATACTCACAATCAAGTCTTCCAAAGGACAATGATCCAAATTTTCATTTGGAATTGTCTATTCTTTCTGAGAATTCAAATCAAAATTTGAATTCCTCAGTCCAAGCGGATCATTCCTATGCTGCCAACTTCCAAATATTTGGAATGGAAGATAATTATAAAAAAATTCTTCTAAATAATTCGAAGTTGAGCAGTTGCGTTAAGGAAAATGTACGTTTTTACGTTTTATGCTGTAAGACTCTTTTCGAGCATGTTCATTGCTTAAACATGAATCGTTTCTTATCCTATATAGAATTAGACGATTTGTTAACACTGCAAGAGCATAATTGGCTGTCCAACTTCATAGTTGACGCTGCTTTGACAGCTATTCTTTTTGATCAAAATGATCCAAGGCTGGAAAGTCTTCCCTGTCAACTTGATCAATATTACGCCAATAATGAGGAATTAATTAAAACTGCTTTGGAAAGTTCTTCTAGCATTATAATTATTCCTCATTGTTACAAAAAACACTTTTATATTTTATTCATAGATAAGGTAAGACTTGAATTTATCTTCTTAGATCCAATGGGGAAGTCGCAGACTGCCCAAATGTTTATTAGGTATTACAAGGAAATTTTGGACCGCATAAGTAAGATGAATTACATATGCGTATCTAAAACTCATGATCTTCAAAACGATCAATTTAATTGTGGCATTTTTATTTTGCAGTTTGCAAAATGCTACATAAATGACATGCCTCTTTCAAATTTACAATCCGCTCGATTATTTAGAAGAGGCATGTTTGAAAAATTAATTAATTATGGCGATTCGCTGTTAGATATATGTTTGCATTGCGGTAAAAACACACGTCATGCGGTTCGATTGCTATGCAATCACTGTGGACGATATATTTGCATTCAATGCACTACCAATTCATACACAATTGCCGATAACAAACTTATCTGTAAACTTTGCCAAGCTTGTTTACAATAGAGAAAGTGATTTCTTAAAAAATATACTAAGCAAAGCATAGAATTAACAATTGAACATACCAAATGGTACATAAAACTTTGTTGCGCATGTGCATGAGCCATTATTGATTCACCGAAGGTTCTCTTATTTGGAAACATGTTCAGGTTAGATCGAAACTGACGACATCTATGCTGCTAGCAGCCAGAAACTGACATTTCACTAACTCATTGATTTTGTATCCTTGAATCTTCTTGAGCCATTATTGCTTCATAGAAAGTCCTCCCTATTGGAAACATGTTCAGATGAGACCGAACCTGACGACATCTATGCTGCTAGCATCCAGAAACTGTCATTTCAACAACTCATTGATTTTGTATCCTTAAAACTTTCAACAATGCAATCGGCCAGATGCGCTCAAAAAAAAAAAACCAATCGGAATGTTTACTATTGATTTAATGCGTCTGCTAAGTAATACGTGGAATAGGCCTATTGGGGATACCACTTTAAAAAAAACGCGCCATTAACTCTACCTCAATGGTGGTGTGGAAAAGAGTTCATAACAATTATCTAAGTATTCTAATTTTCTTACTTTTCTTTTTCTCTTTTTCATTCATTGGATTTGTGCTTGGACAATTGTTTGGTGCGCATGATGTACACCTCGTATTTACTCGTCTTTGATAGCTAACTACTAAATCTTCATGATAGTATAAACTAATCATTCAACTGTGTATATAACCGGACTTTTTGCAGAAACTGCTCTATTTCAATGTGGGAGTCTTAAACGCCTGGAGCAGCAGCAGCCTGGAGTAGCAGCCGCAAAAGTTCATTCCCAGGGTGGATGACGTCCAGAAGGCAAGTGTAAGCAGTATCAGTTTGATGGTGGCTACGTTTATTACCTTTATGAAGGGTGGTGAGGCTGGCACTGTATGTGTTCAGTTAAGAAATCGCTATAAGGAGGAACGACTTGACTAGAGCCATCAAAATCGTTTTGGCAAGCCCATGTAAGTAGAAAGCAGAGCATTGTTTGTTCGTTCATTTTCGCTTACTGATTTTTTTTCCACAGCCCCTTTAAGCTTCTGAATACCGGCAAGGATTCTACTTATTTTGGATCTTATCTCATACAACAACCCAGAAAACACCAAATCTGGATTTGGATAAGGATCGCAGTCATTAGTGTAAAAATTCCAATTTGGAAAATGAGCTTCCCTGCAAGACCACAACGTTGACCAAAGTGAAGCGAACCTATATATGATGTCTCAGCCGGAAGCTGAGCCAGCACACAAAATGAGTCGAATTTCTCTATTAAACCTTATTTTACGTTGCTCTTAGTTGTACAGTAACCAAGGCACCCCCATACACGCCCCCCTAACAATGGACATGACAACAGTTTTGATCAAGCGTTTGAAACGTCTTAAGTTTTTGTCTTTAGAGTATAATTTAATTCTTTGTTAGTTTATATTTTGCAGCTGCTTTTAAATTTAATTTTAAGTAACCTAGATCGGCAAAAATGTGTTTCCTCTGAATTATAAATATATGCAATGTGTGCAAATATATATGTGTATTGTTTTAATGCCTATTATTAACCTATATATAATTTATAATAAAGTCGTCTTTGTTCTAAAAGTGAGTTCAGATTTCATGTTTTATTTACTGTTACGGATGTAAATATATCAGACAGCTGATGGGACACAATCAAAATTTCGTATGTTTTTGTGCCTATTGTCAGGAATATCATTTGTTTCTATCAAATTTTTATGATAATTTGTTACTTTACTTAATTTTGTAAATTTCGCTATTTTTTGGACACGGTCCACCAGTTTGATCTACAACTCTTATTTACCAGCCAGTTTATCAGCTTTCTTTAGTAATCTTAACTCAAATTTTTAAAATATCGCAATCTTTTACCGAGAAATTTGCAAATTTTGCAATATATTTTGGTCTGTTCAATCTAAACCTATTATTTACAAACTTCTAATATATGCGTGTTCAATTGCCATTTATCCAATCTTCATAATAACCTTAGGTCCAATGAAAATTTTGGAAATTCCTCGATTTTGTTGACATAGTTGGTTGAACATAGTCTGTATATACACACCTGATCATATTCATAGGTACACACATCAACTCTGACTTTAAGGTAACAGAAAACAGTTTTATTCATTGTTTCAAAATTAAAATTAACACACATCAACTCTGACTTTAAGGTAACAGAAAACAGTTTTATTCATTGTTTTAAAATTAAAATTTGTTCTCATTGATTCTTAAACTATTTGTTTTTAATAAAATAAACTTAATTTTAACATAGGATAATAATATAACATAAAAGAGATCATTTTGTGTTTCAGATACGTTTTCAGGTGTGACAACAACTTCATGTGTTGGTAAGAAAAAAAATTTTAATTTCCATTTTGTGTTCTTTTTTTTTTTTAGTATCCAGGGTATCCAGCTGCAACAGAAGAAAGAAAAGATTTTATATATATCAGTTTGATTTTATATACATTGAGATTGTTTATATATATATATTGTTTGTTATATATATATTAAGCGCTTTGAAATTGTTTTTATATATATAATAAGCGCTTAGGTTTATAATGTTTACCTTCATTTAGGCCTCAGCTACGCCTGGAGCGACTGTTGTTCCCTCAGTTTGTGACGAGTCCTTATCCACAGCCGGATCCACAGCCTTTTCAGGCTGACGAGCACCGGTCTTCCGAATTTTGAGGATCCGCTTTCCAGGAAAACGTGCGGTTTTCCCAATATTCGGCATCCACTTTACCACGTGCGGACGTGCACCGGTCTTTCCACCAGCAACACGCACCGCTGCCTTGGGAGCAACGTCTTCTTCTCCTGCTCCTTCCCCTCCTGCTGCTTCCTCTCCTCCTCCTTCCTCGACAACATTGTTGGCGCGCCGTGCTTGTGCACGATTGTTTTTGTTTTGTTTTTTTTTTGTTGGAGGAGGCCCTCCGTCCTCTTCGTCCTCCGGTGCGCAGGGACACCGCTTATTAACGATGTTTACGGTCTAGAATATTTAAATAAAAAATTAACTTTTAAATAAAAAGCCTCCTTATTTTAAAACTTACGCAGTTTTGAATCAAAATGAATGGCATTTTTACCTCGCCGGCTTTCGAAGAACTGAAAAGTTGCCAAACAGTGCCTATAGAGATGCGCACGTGAGCGTGTTTTGTTTTGCGTTGCGGCAGTGATGCCAGAGCTGTCGATTCTGAGGCCATGCTAAAAAAAGGAAATGTTAAATTTCACAAAAACTGTCCAGACGATTTTGATGAAACATGTACCAAAATGCTTGGACAGTTAATGCCAATCGTTTGCACTACCGTGCATTGTGGGCCATTATCTGAGAGCAGAGATATTAATTAGCGTCGAATTTTGGCTATGTGCCAGTGTTGCCATAGGTAGCGATTCAGAGGCCATTCTTTGTGAATTGGTTCTTAAATAAGGAAAAGTTAGATTTCACAAAAACTGTCCAGACGATTTTGATGAAACATATACCAAAATGCTTGGACAGTTAATGCCAATCGTTTGCACTACCGTGCATTGTGGGCCATTATCTGAGAGCAGAGATATTAATTAGCGTCGAATTTTGGCTATGTGCCAGTGTTGCCATAGGTAGCGATTCAGAGGCCATTCTTTGTGAATTGGTTCTTAAATAAGGAAAAGTTAGATTTCACAAAAACTGTCCAGACGATTTTGATGAAACATATACCAAAATGCTTGGACAGTTAATGCCAATCGTTTGCACTACCGTGCATTGTGGGCCATTATCTGAGAGCAGAGATATTAATTAGCATCGAATTTCGCATTGTGCCAGTGTTGCCATAGGTAGCGATTCAGAGGCCATTCTTTGTGAATTGGTTCTTAAATAAGGAAAAGTTAGATTTCACAAAAACTGTCCAGACGATTTTGATGAAACATATACCAAAATGCTTGGACAGTTAATGCCAATCGTTTGCACTACCGTGCATTGTGGGCCATTATCTGAGAGCAGAGATATTAATTAGCGTCGAATTTTGGCTATGTGCCAGTGTTGCCATAGGTAGCGATTCAGAGGCCATTCTTTGTGAATTGGTTCTTAAATAAGGAAAAGTTAGATTTCACAAAAACTGTTCAGACGATTTTGATGAAACATGTACCAAAATGCTTGGACAGTTAATGCCAATCGTTTGCACTACCGTGCATTGTGGGCCATTATCTGAGAGCAGAGATATTAATTAGCGTCGAATTTCGGCATTGTGCCAGTGTTGCCATAGGTAGCGATTCAGAGGCCATTCTTTGTGAATTGGTTCTTAAATAAGGAAAAGTTAGATTTCACAAAAACTGTCCAGACGATTTTGATGAAACATATACCAAAATGCTTGGACAGTTAATGCCAATCGTTTGCACTACCGTGCATTGTGGGCCATTATCTGAGAGCAGAGATATTAATTAGCGTCGAATTTTGGCTATGTGCCAGTGTTGCCATAGGTAGCGATTCAGAGGCCATTCTTTGTGAATTGGTTCTTAAATAAGGAAAAGTTAGATTTCACAAAAACTGTTCAGACGATTTTGATGAAACATGTACCAAAATGCTTGGACAGTTAATGCCAATCGTTTGCACTACCGTGCATTGTGGGCCATTATCTGAGAGCAGAGATATTAATTAGCGTCGAATTTTGGCTATGTGCCAGTGTTGCCATAGGTAGCGATTCAGAGGCCATTCTTTGTGATTTGGTTCTTAAATAAGGAAAAGTTAGATTTCACAAAAACTGTCCAGACGATTTTGATGAAACATATACCAAAATGCTTGGACAGTTAATGCCAATCGTTTGCACTACCGTGCATTGTGGGCCATTATCTGAGAGCAGAGATATTAATTAGCGTCGAATTTATCGATTTTCGATTGCCGCTTGCTCCAGTTCCAATGACTGGTTCCGGCTCGCAAGATAGCGCCACCCGTATCAGTGGAAAATATGAAGCCGAGGCACCCCCACTGATTATCGTTTTTTAGAAAAACTGTTCACACGATTGAGCTCCAACTTGGCAGAGATACTCTTGAATATCTCTGTTATAAGCTAATATACCGTGCAATGTGGGCCATTGTCTTGGAGCTTAGCAGTTGGCTGTTAATTTTGGATGCAGTTTTTTGAAGCTTTTTTGTATGGGGTTTTTCAGAGGTTGGTTCACTGATAAGCGTTTATCTCGAAAACTGTTCAGACGATTTAGCTGAGCTTTTCAGAGAATATTCTTGAATATGTGCCCGAAGTTTTTGCGTACCGTGCATATCGGGCCATTATCTGAGAGACGAGATATACCCCAAAATTAAGAAAGGCGATTTTTAAGTGTGATTTTTTCAATATCTGCAATGCTCAAACCCACCCCTAGGTCAATTAAAACAGTAGTTCTTGCATTTCTGAACAATTTTGCATTTACAGATCTTTATTTTTTTGTCTAAATATTTCGAAATTAAATAAATAAAATTTTTTTTAATGTTCCATATTCCACCGTTCCATTTCGACGCTAAATATTCGATGCTAATTTGACGCACATTTGTTTTCAATTAAACGAAAAAAGGAAGCAAGCATTTCACAGAGGAGGAAAATTTTTTTTCGCAAGCACTTGTAACTATGGTTGGAGATTAAGAAAAAGGACTGTAGCTAAGTTCACACAGGCAAATAATTTAGACAAATTTTGATGAATATTTTGCTATATAGGCCAAATTAGGGAACTTTTCAGCCTAATTTGATCAAATTAATTGCATATGAAACCATAGTTTTAGTTTTAAATACAGTAAAATCAATAATCAAGGCAATTTTAATCACATTTTGGCCAAATTAGTTGCCTGTGCGAACTCAGCATGAGCAATGACATAGGGCAATTAGTATGAGCATCTGTCTCTTCAGCAATGTCTGCAGGTGTCTTGTATACCAAAGGCACATACAATATTTTCAATTTTTGGTTTAATTATTAACAATTCAGATTTAACTGCATTTGCAGCAGTTGTATTTTTATTTCAAAATTTTTTAAGTGTGACCATATGCGCGCACTCATAAAAATACTTAATATGAATTGTCATGTACATTGTTTTCAAATCAATGAGGATGAAGTACATTGCTACGAAATCCATCTAGATGGTTAGCCTTGAACATGAGCAAACGAAACGCAACAAATCCACCTAGATTTGCAAAACTAGCAACATTAGAAAACGGCCCTTAGTTTGTCCGAGTTCGAACGAGCGTAGGAGGCCTGTTGGAATTTTACGAAAGCTTTCCGAAACCTTTTTTATACCCGTTACTCGTAGAGTAAAAAGGGTATACTAAAGTCGTGCAAATGTAAGTAACAGGCAGAAGGAATCATTTCCGACCATATAAAGTATATATATTCTTGATCAGCATCAACAGCCGAGTCAATTTAGCCTTGTCCGTCTGTCCGTCCGTCCGTCCGTCCGTCTGTCTGCATGAACACCTAGATCTCAGAGATGGTAAGAGATAGAGGTTTGACATGTATGGGACAAATGCTTCTTTTATCTGCACGCAGATCAAGTTTGTTTCAAATTTTGGCCACGCCCCCTCCCGCCCCCGCAATTTGGGAAAAAGTTATATCTCCTAAAGTTTTAAAGATTGACGATTCGTACCTTCTAGAGATAGTTAGTAATTAGAAAAATGAATCAATTTGCCGAAACAATGATACAGATCGGATGAACGGTTCTCAAGTTATAAGCAAAAAAGTGAACAAAGCCCTCCCCGCTACCACCCTAAAAAATGTTGCATACTTTTTGGGTGGTCGCACTGAGTAACGGGTATATCGAAGTCGGTTAGAGCCGACTTTAACTTACGCTCTCGTTTTATATGGAGTTGACACCCAGCTAAATCGATTTAGTTTGTCTGAGTACTAAGCTTAAGCCAATAAGAAATGGCCAGAAAATAAGAGAAAACCTGGAAAAATATTTTGCTGAATCTCAATTAATTTACCATTAATAAATACCTCCTTATGAATTTTGAAAAACAATTTTTATTTATTTATTTTTATTACGCTCCAGTTGTTCACTTTTTGTGTTCATCAAAAGACCATTCATTTGAATTATCAGGGATTCCCTGAGATCCACATCCAACTCAATTAGCTCTTCAACAATGTAAGCTGTAAATTTCTCTAATTTGGGTGGCACATTGTTCACCTTGGAGCTGGAATGTTCTTGATGAACTCAGACAAAGTCGTTTGAGATTGAACAATGTTCTGGATCAATTCTTCTTGATCTTTCGGTTCCGATGGACGCATCCGTGAACGGGCCTTCTTTGCAGCGTGTCCTGCCAAAGTTGAGAATGCAGCTTTTTGAGTCGTTCTTGCTGCTTTGGAAGCCGCACTTGACGCTTTAGTAGTGGTACTTGCCGCTCATCCAACGAAGCGTCGTCCAACAATGATTCGTTGGGTGAGTCATCCAAGTAGCTGGAATAGCATGCGGTGTCTCCTCCATAAGTCATGATCTGAAAATGAATTGTATAACTTAAATTTATGCCCAACAGCAATTAGAAAAATCATAAAGCTTACATCAGCTTTTCCAGATTGGAAATTATTGACAGATGCTGTAGGCGTGCTGCAACGTGCCAAAAAGTCCATCTTTTCGAAAAATTTCCACGACACGCGGATACCTTCAACGCCATCTACTGCAGATCCGCTGCGCGTTGCCTTGATTAGTTTGTTTCGCTCATAATTGTAGTATGTACGCAAATTTTGCCATTTCTTAAAGCAGTCACCTTTTATATATAACTAGGAAGTTACTTTGGGGAATAGCCGAATTTGTGTAGCTAACAGTACTTCTAGCTTCTGGTGGTACTTGATTTTTTAAATACTCTAAGTATTCCTGGTGCTTATTTTCATCCATTCGTCGAAAATCTCCACTCTGTTGATTCTTAAGACTGCTTAAAAATCTCCAAGCCATTCTTGAGTTCGGTTGTTTGTCAAGTTCCTCAATCCTTTCCATATAACTATTCCTTTTTGCTTTCTTAACAGCATCTTTCCATTCTTTCTTCATATTAATCGCTGTTACATAAGTATTCATGGAAGGATACCTATTAGCATTTAACAAGGCATCGTTATATTTAGCGTTTAAGATTTTCAGCTCATTTGACCACCAGTATTTTGGAGATTTATGATCTCTTACCTCATAAGTTGCAGCCTTGATGTGCCTATCAATTGTTTTAACTACATTCCTGAAATCACCTGTGAAGGTAATATCATTTAGGCTGTGTAGTAATCTACCTTTCGAGAGAAACTTTTTAGATTTAACCAAACTGTCAAACAATTCAAACGTGATTGGATGATGATGACTGCCACCAACAAAATGTTTTTTACATTCCACACGTAGCTAGAGCAGCTATTTGTGAAAGTAAGATCAAGTACCGAACCAGTGTTGCTGTCAATATGTTGTCTAAATGTGAGATTACCATCATTGAGATATCGAAAGCCAGCGCTTGACATGACCTCTACAATAAACCGACCCCTTGCATTTGTAGACGTGTCACCAAAGTTGATATGTCTAGCGTTAAAATCTCCTGCTATAAAGACATCATTCATGTGTTCAATTTGGGCGAGCAACATGAAAATCTCCCTTTTAAAAACATCCGTTGCTATATTCGGTGGAAAGTACAGAAAGTAAAGGCAAGTGCTACCCCACCATCTTCTCTAAATTTTTCAATAAGATTGAAATTCGCAATCTTTCTTCTGAGAGGGTTTTCATCATGTGAAAAGACCTCAGATAGGATTGCTATGTCATATGAGTTAGTGTTTAACATACATTCTAAATCTGCCTTGTTTGCGGTCAGAGATTGAATATTTTGCTGATAAACTTTAATACTCATCTTCAAAATCATGAACCTCACTGAGGTCATTTTGATGTTTGAAATTAGAGTATCCAGATCTATTCTTTAAAAGGAATTGATGTTTTAGTGTATTAATCACTGATATTGCTTCATCATTACCCCTAATTAAGGGTGTAAGACTATTAACAATATTAGTAATTATAGAAACAGTATCTTCCGTCGATTTAACCGGAAATTTATACTTCAGGTTACTGGAATCATGCGTGTACGACTCTAATTGATAATGTGGTTTAGGTTTGGGTGGAGCCACAACCTTTTGAACCAACTTTGTTCTGTAAGAATGCTTGTTGATGATTTGATTGACACTAGTGTCATTGCTGATCGTTGGCTTAGCATTTTTGTCTAAGGTTGGAAAGTTTTTGTCGTAATCTTGATATGTACTGAAATTATTGTTCACGGAGGCATACATAGTCAGAACTTCCTTCCTAGCCAGCTTTTTAATTGTCATGATCTTCATGATATCAAACTCTTTAGCCCAGACAGGAAATACATCGCGATTCGCAGAAGTATGCCCACTGCTGTTACATAGTATACACTTGATGTTTTGACACTTGTCATCACATTCATAGCTTCCACATTTTCTGCATCTTTTATTTGATTTGCATCTCACTGTGGTATGCCCCAAGCGTCCACAGTTGTAGCATTGTCTAATCATGGGAATGTAATGAGTCACTCGCAAGGAACACATATGCAGAAAAACTGAATAAGGAATTTCATTTCCTGCAAAGGCTACCTTAACAGTTTCAGTTGGCTCTAGCACAACCTTGTCTTCTCCTTCACTTTCATTCTTTTTTTTCCTCATAATTCGTTCAACATACTTGACCTGTACATGTGAGTCGATATTGTTCATAATATTTTCCTCCGAGAATCCTACAGGAACACCTTTGATAATGCCATACGTTTCCACATACGTCTTGGGAATGAATACCTTTATTTGCATATTCTTCAGCATCTTATTTTTTACAGCATCATTAGCTTCATTGCCATTTTCAAATTGAATCTTATACAGAGAGATACCTAATGGAATGATGCCTTTAATGCCTGTCAGTTTGATATGTTGAATCTTCTCAAAGAAGTATAATCCATTTTTAAAATTTTTATTTTCAAATTCCTTACATTCTTTTGTGTCAACCAAAACACTTGCCATACCAACATGGCCATCGTCATACAAAACTATTACCTTTTCAGTACCATTGTCATTTTTGCCATAACCCTTGTTGGTCACATTTTTATTCATATCTAATTTTTTTTGGTATTTGTTTTTGGGAAGGTTGGTCACACTGTTTCCCACATCAGCTATCTTTTTCCCTTCTGCAACTACTATGTTTTTTCCATTTCTCTTCATCTCTTCCTCATATTGTTCCACTACCTTTTTCTGCAAAACCTCGCTGTTTGATGCTATGTGTTCTGTGGCCCCACCTGGACTTAAACAAGCCTGATACTCATCGTTGCTGTCTTCATCCAAATCATCGTCAATTCGATTCGTCTTTTTCAGTCCAGCTTTCTTGTTCGCTTGGTGAATTTTTTTTGCCAAATTTTTAATGTTAAAATCTAAGGTGTTGTCAGTCGTCATTTCTTTATTTATTAAGTCACCTATGCCGACACAACGTTTGTTTGATGTAGATGCAATCGCATCATCATGCTCTGCGTGCCTTTTAAGGGCAGACGCCGGGGCATCGACGTCGCCCATTTTACTAATGCCTGGTTTAACCAGTCTGCCAAAGACTCACCTGCACCAATCCTCAGAAAAAACACTAAATTGATTTAACAACCTTAACACTGGTCCTGATCCTTCAGTAAAAATTTAATTTTAATTTTTTTTTTTTTTTCCACTGAGCACACGAGAAAATCAACTGCCTCACTCGGCTGCCTAAACGGAGTGTGTACCAGCTCGATTAAATTAATTGTTGCTTCGTCGCTCCACATGCTTGCTTTTGACAACTAACAACTGACAACATTCAAAACAGGTGTTAAACAATCTTGCAGCGAAAGCTATGTGTAACGTCTACCAACACTAAATCATTTGTTTGTCCCGATTTCGCAAGCGTTGTCTCTTTTTTTTTATTGGCCGATACTCTCGGTCACCAATATCGGCGAGCGTCATATGGGCATTAGCAAGGGAGAGGTTGGAAATTCTAAAAGAGCACCAAAATCGCAAGAAGAGCACCAGAGAGCACAAGGAGAGCTTTTGGGGGAGATGGCATCCAACGCAGCTGCATTTCAGTCACAGTTGCTCGATTTCCTTCGAGAATCCACTGATTAAGCCCAATAATTAATAAACCCTTTATAAAACATTAAATGAATAAAAAACTTTGTTTTTATATACAATAAAGTTACTTCTTTTATTCTATATTTGTATTGAGTCGTACAATAGCAAATCGTATGTTTTCCGCAGCTTCGCGTTCATTATATTCAGCCGATATGGTACTTTGATCTGGCTGCTGCCGAACAGTGTTGCCATAATTGTTTGCGCAAAAAACGCTAGATTAGCAATAAAAAAACAAAAAAATCCAAAAATCCTTTTGAAAAAGCTAAATAAAAACTTTAGATATTCTTTAAATAATGAGCATGTGCTCGCAAATCGCTTAATTTTGCGGCTACACCGCACTTGCAAAAGCTGCAGTAAGCCCGTGTCAAATCGGTAAGATCCTTACGCAGCCACTCCTTAAACTCGCTGTCCTGCAGCCACGCATCGCGTACTTTTTGTTTATACGTTTTAGTTTTAGACATCACACTCACTTTAAAGTTTAAACAACTATTTTTTGCACTTTAATAATAACACACCACGTCGAGAATGCTTTAGTGCTGTAAAAGCTTAAAAAAAAGCAAATGTATGAAAATATATAAATTTATACATAAACGAGAGCGTAAGTTAAAGTCGGCTCTAACCGACTTCGATATACCCGTTACTCATGAAAAAACATGTTTAACAGTGTTCCTGCGTTCTATAGTGTGACCATCCGAAAAGTATGCAGTGTGACCTACCGCCAACTAAATTAAACATACCAAATACTGAAATTTTTATACCCGTTACTCGTAGAGTAAAAAGGGTATACTAAAGTCGTGCAAATGTATGTAACAGGCAGAAGGAATCATTTGCGACCATATAAAGTATATATATTCTTGATCAGCAGCAACAGCCGAGACGATATAGACTTGTCCGTCAGTCCGTCTGTCTGTATGAACACCTAGATCTCAGAGATGGTAAAAGATAGAGGTTTGACATGTATGAATTTTTTTTACCCAAAAAGAAATTTTCTTTCATTTATTGACGCCCCCTCCCGCCCCCGCAATTTGGAAAAAAATTTGGTTATATCTCCCACAGTTCTAAAGATAGACGATTCGTACCTTCTAGAGATAGTTAGTGATTGGCAAAATGAATCGATTGCCGAAAAAATGATAAAGATCGGATGAACGGTTCTCAAGTTATGAGCAAAAAACTGAACCAAGCCCCTCCCCCGCTAACACCCCACCCACCCTAAAAAAATGTTGCATACTTTTCGGATGGTCACACTATAGAACGCAGGAACACTGTTAAACATGTTTTTTCATGAGTAACGGTTATATCGAAGTCGGTTATAGCCGACTTTAACTTACATTTATTTATTAATTTTTTTATTCCTAGTGCTACAAGGATAACCTTTTACATTAGTGCACTAGTCATATACAAAAAAAAAGATCATAGTATAAAACATTAATCCTACTTCTACTTAAACTTTAAATAATACATATAAAGCTGATTTTTATTATTATTATTATATTATTATTATGATTTTATGTAATTAAGTATTATTATTAATTTTCTGCTATTAAAAATTCTTTTAGTTTTACCCTAAATTGCGTTGCGTTACTAACTATTTTGATTTGTGTAGGTAATTGATTCCATAGACGAACAGTGTGAACAAAAAATTGTCGCTCTGAACAAGTTAGTTTATGACGTATGTTGTTTATGTTTTTGGTTCTAGCAGATGTGCTGAAGCATAATTCATCATATAAATAGCTAGGTTCTTTCGTGCAAATTACCCTGTGCAAAAATACTATACTTCTGAAATCAGTCCAAGACTTAAAATTAAGTTCATAGATTTGTGTGGAAAACCCCGAGATATGTTCTCTTCGCTTGACATTGTAGACGTATCTAGCAATACTATTGAAAGTCACATTAAGCCTACGCTGAGAAGCTTTATCGCAGTTGCCAAATATCTCAATTCCATAGCAGAGCGTGGGTGACAGATATGTTTTTGCTATCAAACATTGGCGTAATTTTTTTCTTAAATCTGGTAACACTGATCTTACGTTCCACGGCAACGAAACATAGGGGGAAGTTAGCTAAATTACCAACTTCGGATGTCCGTATGGGGCTTATCTTTAGAAGGTACGAATCCTCTATCTTTAAAACTGTTGGAGATATAACTTTTTTCCAAATTGCGGGGGCGGGAGGGAGCGTGGCCAAAATTTGAAACAAACTTGATCTGCGTGCAGATAAAAGAAGCATTTGTCCCATACATGTCAAACCTCTATCTCTTGCCATCTCTGAGATCTAGGTGTTCATACAGACGGACGGACGGACGGACGGACAGACGGACAAGGCTCAATCGACTCGGCTGTTGATGCTGATCAAGAATATAAATACTTCATATGGTCGGAAATGATTCCTTCTGCCTGTTACATACATTTGCACGACTTTAGTATACCCTTTTTACTCTACGAGTAACGGGTATAAAAATGCTAATTCGATATAAAATAAAGCTAAATTAGCTTCTTCCCGCTGTTTTACAATTTTTATCGCAATCGCAATTCAAAAAACTGCAAATCTGAGGGGAAAAACGCTGCTGCCGAAGCTCATCTGAAAAAGTTTACCAAATTTTGGTGGATGCCGCTGTTGTTATTATTAAGTATGTTGTGAAGTATGCAGCTGCACATTGTAATTATAGCATTGCTTTTCGGATGACTGTCAAGACCTTTACCTATGCGTCGAAATAACGTGTCTGAAAGCATTTATTACTACTCATCTAGCTTTAGACAATTTATAGTTAAATTTCCCAAGTTCTTCTGGTGCGGTTGTCGAAAATGGATTCATGAGCTTCCTTAAAAAACGATAGGCTGAGTCACCAATTACACAAGTTTAAGTTATAATTCAACTTTTTCTAATCCTCTACAATTTGATGTCACTCCTTATGTAAAATTACGCGCTGAATCCAAAAATGGAGCTTAAAAATTTCTCAGTTAAACAGATTTCGAGATAATCCCAAATTAAAGTTTTTTGGATTTTGAAAAAGGACCTCTCACTTAAAATCAAATATCTCAATTATGAAATAACTTATGAAGAAGTTCTGTACACCAAAGTAAAGCTAATAAGCTGCTAATTACAAAGATATCGAGAATTTTGTTTCGTTTTTATCGAAAAATTAAAAAAACCGTAAATTACACCGTTATTTTTACCAAAAAACCATTTTTTTTATATATCTTTCTCTTTTGGATGATATAACCTAACAAATCCAAAAAGTGTTCATACCTCGCTTAAACGTTAATCAGAATGAGCCATGTTTGTTCTAGGGTGCTTTTAAACAGCGAAAGACAGTATACATTTATATATAAATTTATATTAGAAGATGAATAACTAAAATTAGTTAGAAAATCAGTCTTCAATCAGATTCACAACGTAGAGTACATTTTAAACTACGTACATCTCGTGGTAAGCCAGAAATTTTTTCACCCAAAATCAAAAGTAAGCAATTGCCTGCTTTCGTGCTGACATTATTAGGAGACAACCACTGCGCTAAGCGAGTTTTAAAGTCGGTTGGATTAGAATGTTCGGTAGTGGCAAATGCATTGTTATCTAAAAGTAATGATGTTAATTCAAGTTCACCCTCTATTTCAAATTTGTAACAACGTCTATTAAGTACGCTGTAAATTTAACACGCTGGTAAATGTAACATTTTTCATGGGTAAATTCACCAATTTGCGTCTTTGATTTTCGCCCAAAAGTTTTTCCATTTCATAACAAAATGTCTGCACTTTGGATTTTTGTACTACGCATTGCTGCGCGTAACTTCTGCCAAAGCTTTTCCGTCAATGACAGGCACAAAGCAAAGAAAGTCTTCTTGTATACGTTTTTGTTTTACATCATAATATCTAAAGCATAATGAAAATTGCTCTACATTTGCGATATCCGCTGTTTCATCTGTAAACACTGAGAATGCCTTTGACGAGTTTATTGACTGAACAATGTGAGTCGCAATAACTCGCTTACATGCATTAATAATCTCGTTCTGGATTCGAGGACTTACATATTTGGCGTTTCTTGCGCCACTCTCTAAATGCTGCTTCAATGTGGTATCACCAGCGTCAACTCGATATCGTAGCAGCGAGCGAAAATTTCCATCATTTTCGACCGACTGCTCCAGAATTTCATTCTTCTCAGAATGGTCACGTAAAGCAAGTCCTTGGCGACCTAGAAAAATCACAGTTTCAATAATAGATCGTAGGCTCGCTCTATTCTGCCGTACTTGCTCCGCAAATGTATTGTTAACTTGCGCTTTGATTGAGTCAGCACGTCGATTTTCAACTTCGTTTCGGGACAATTGCTGCAATACTGCTTATCAAAATCTCTACCGCATCCTTCCAGTTTTTACATGGCTCTTTGACCAGCTTCTTATTAGTTGCTAATCTCCCAAAAAAGACGCAAACACAACAAAAGGCACCATCCGTAGACATTGAGTAAGGTAGCCATGGCCAACTTGTCAGCCAATTGTGTTTAAAACGCTAGTTTCGCTTACCACTTGGGATGGTTTGAGAGACAAAGCGCACTATGTCTTGTTTACTATCAGTATCTTCGGAAGAAATGGCAGCTTTACGTGCCACTTCACCTGCTACATTTGCCTTCGGTGACACATTTGTAGCTTCAATTTCATGGGTATCGGTTTTCTTCTGTTCTTTTGAAAAATAGTCCGTAAAACCAAGACTTTTTCTTTTCTTTGCACTCATTTTAAAAAACGAGCAAAGCCCACACAATGCAGGCGCACTCTGAGCCACGGGATTGGATGCGGGGCGCACTCCAGGCGAGGGTTAGGGTATTTCGAGATACGTTTAAGAACGAAACACACCGTTAAAATTAAAATATGTAACGAATATTTATTTCAATCCAGGCGCCTAACTCCATATATCGATAAATATCGAGCGTGTTGTGAGCGAGTGAAAGAGCGTTAGGACATTGGCTCGGCATTGCGGGAGCTCGAAGTGGGCCACTACTAATTTAGGCGGCGGGGGGGTGGAATAATACTCGTTATAAGTTCATCTTTGTAGTCGTTTTGGGGGGTTTAACCGCCAAAACCCCCCCTGCGTACTCCACTGAGCTGAATTAAAAAAAATATCGTTAGCTCCGTTTGGTTAATACAACTCAAGTCAAGAACTTACCAAAAATCAAAATAAATGCCAAACGCACCACCCCATAACGCAATAGGTTAATAAGTAGAATTCAGTTGCCTCAATCAATATATTCCGTTTTAAAAGGAAAGATACTTTGTTTAAGTTTAATTTTGTAATAGTTGGTAGGGTTTTATTCAATATTTATAGTTTTCATAGTTTTAACGATTAATATAATAGGTTTAATTAAAGTATTGATGATTTATTAATAATTTGTCTGACTTAACGACGCGTCTCTTTCGACAGTTCAATCGGTAGTGAAAACAGCTTGCCAGCCAAAGAAAAAGGGAGAAGTAGAGAGCGAAGGAGGAGTGTGCCAAAAACGTGGTTATGCAGTTATTGCGACGAATGTACAATGGGACATTCGTGAAAAATTGTGATAAAATACAGTGGCACAAATCATACTTCACTCCCCCATCGTTGAACTTACATTACTCCTGAAATGTTATTTCAATAATACTAAATTTAATATGTAGGGAGTTTTTTTTTCGATAACTCTTGCTTAAAGAATAATTTTTACATTTTCAATTTTAATTCAGCGATTTTGTTTGTTTCGTCCAGTTACTTTCCTGTCGAAATGAACATCTTTTATTTCATTCTGATGTTTGAATTTTCTTTTCACAATAGCTTGATCTCTTTTACAACCTTTTTCGTCAATAAATCCAGATTTATATTTTTCTTTAACAGTTTTGATAATATATTTTGGTTTTTGTTTTATGTTTTGAAAACCCAAATTTTGCACGAGTTCACGATCACGAAATTCCTGATGTTCAACTCGATTTTCATTGATTTTGTTAATATGTTTTTCCTTCTTGTTGTGCAGAAACTCTTGTAAATTTTTCCATACTGATTTGTCGACATGATTATGAAGTAAGTCATTCGGTTTTTGGTTTGTACTAGAGTGTATCGTGTCGTTATAAATTTGCACTGACTTGAAAGCAATGGTCTTATTATCCAAATCTTTGGTTTTTTTATCTAACTTGAAAGTCCTAATATGCTCATTTAATGTAAGGTGAAACCTTTCTATATCAGAGTTTCCCGTGTGAGTGTTAGGTGAAGTGAAATGATACTCTACTTCTTCTGAACTAAGAAAATTTTTAATATATGCCGTACGAAGTTCGTTATCTGCTACAATTTTATGTGGCTTACCCAGAATCGCAAATCGTTCTTTTAATGCATTAGAAATCGTGATTGAATTTCGATCAGAAATACAATGAATCGAAACATGCTTCGTGAGTTTGTCTATGCATGTCAAAAACATTAATGTTTTATTTAAAAACCATATATCTACATGCACAATTTGATTTGATTTTGACGGAGTCTCTGTAATAGCCATTTTTAACTTAGAAGGTTGCCTGTCATATTTACACATATTGCATATTACGCAGTTATTAATAAACTTATGAATTTCTAACATAAGGTTAGGAAAGTATATTTTATCCTTTAACTCAAGGTAAGTTTCCTGTATTCCTCTATGGTTTTTCTTAGCATGATGCTTTTCGATTTCCTCTAAAAGACGATCCTTTTCAAAAATATCTCTGAGGAACTTCGAACACTTTAAGAAACGCAAATTTTTTATGTTGGAAAAGTATCTTACGATTGTCCTCTGAAGTGATACAAACAATTGTAAGTCATCACAAAATATGCCTACTGTTCCTTTTACTGAAAGGATATCGCTTAAACACTTCAGAGCAAATTCTTCATTGTACTGGTCAAGTGAAATGGAATAACGAATTTTTTTCTGGTATAGTATTTTCTTTGAGAAATTGTTATTTTTGCCTTTTGTCACGATAACTTGGTGTTTGTATATGTTAATCGGCGATTCTGTGATATAGATATGATCGTTAAGGTCCTCTTGTGCACTATGTATTGTAGCTATATCAGATCTAAAGTCGTCCTCATGGTCTAAAGCATTTATTTCAACTCTACTTAGAAAATCTGCGACATTGTTGGATTTCCCTTTTATAAATTCAATATCGAAGTCGTACTCGTTCAACCTGATTTTCCAGCGTTGCATTTTCATATTGGGTTCTTTCAATGAATTCAGCCATACCAAAGGGCGGTGGTCTGTTTGAATATGGAATTTCCTCCCATAAAGAAAAGGTCGGAAATACTTAGTTGCCCAGACTATACTCAACAGCTCCTTTTCTATCGTGCTATAATTTAGCTCATGATTATTAAGTGTGCGAGAAGCGAATGCGATAGGATGATCAGCCTGAGACAAAACAGCTCCCAAAGCAGCATTACTAGCATCAGTAGTTAACGTGAAAGCTTTACTAAAGTTGGGATATGCTAGTACTGGACTCGAACATATAAGTTCCTTAAGCTTGGAAAACGATTCTATGAAATGTGGGTCATTTACAGAAATTTTTGATCCCTTCTTTAAACACGCAATTAGCGGCAGTGCAACTCTACTATAGTCTTTTATAAATTTTCTATAAAAGCCAGTGAGTCCGAGAAAAGAGCGTATTTGTTTCACAGTAGTTGGAAGTGGTATTCTTTGTATAATATCAACTTTTACTGGGTTTGGTCTGATTCCATCAGTCGAAATAATGTGCCCTAGATATTCCGATTGCCTCTTAAAGAAGCTACATTTGTGAATTTGGACTTTCATATTGAACTCAGACAGTCTTTTAAATATCTTAGTAAGCGAGTCCACATGTTCATCTAAAGAGGTGGAAAATATGAGTATATCGTCCAGATACACCACGCATATTGTATTGATGTAGTCATGGAGTATTTCATTCATCATGCGCTGAAACGATGCCGGAGCGTTTTTTAAGCCAAACGGCATTCGTGTAAATTCATAGTGACCAGTTGCTGTAGAAAATGCAGTCTTATGGCGGTCTTCCGGTTTAATAGGAATTTGATGAAATCCCTTGGCCAAGTCTAAAGTCGTGAAATACTGGGAGTTTCCTAGCTTTGAAAATAGGTCCTCCATAATTGGGATTGGGAATTTATCTTCTATTGTGTTGGCGTTTAGATTTCTCAAATCGATTACTACTCGCCACTTATCGATCAGAGAATGATCTGCTTTTTTGGGAACAACCCAAACTGGAGCGTTGTAGGGGCTAGAAGACTTTACGATAATTCCCGAATCCAACATTTCTTTAATTTGACGTTCGACTTCCTCTTTGTGAGCTTCTGCCACTCTATAAGTTCTTGAATAAATCGGTATATCGTTGATTGTGGGAATTTTATGTTGGTATTTACTAATTGTGGTCAGTCTGTCGCCTTCCTTATAAAACACCGAACTAAATTCTTTCAAAAGGGTGGTTAATCTCTGAATTTCTTCCGAGTTCAAGTCATCAATTTTGAGTTTATTGGTTATGTCTTCAATATCTGGTTTCACGAAGTCGATATCTATCAACTGTGAACTGAAATTCATTGCATCGTCAGGCGAAAGATTTTTAATTTCGCTACCTGATTCAGAAAAATTCAGCTTACACGTCGCGTTCCTTGTAATGAGTAGTTCTTTATTAAAGTCGATACATGCTTTCAAAGGTTTTAATATATTACAGCCAATTATACCATCAAAATCAGACATCAAATCTGCCTCTAGCATTTCCATTTTAGCGTTTGGCATATTAAATTCTTTGAAGAGTGGTATCGTTATTTTTGTGAAAGCTATTGATTTTGAATTAAGTGTTCTCATTGTTACAGGTTCTTGTAAATTTGAGGCAAATGATCGGTGAAAAAGATTTTTTTGAATTATAGAAGTTCCCGCGCCAGAGTCTATAAGAAGCTTAATGGGAACCGACTGAGTTCTAACAATTATAAAGGGAAGAGCTCTGACGCTGCTGACTGAAAATTCGAAGCCGCCTCAGTTTGAATTGCATCAACTTCCATGTCAGAGCTTCCGTTAGTTCTAACTGATTGTCTAGTCACATTAGATGTAGTATTATTTCGCATGCTACTTTTTTCAAGGGGTTTATTGAAACCAGGGTTTAATTGAGGCACATTTTGCGCTGTTCGTTCAGTTCGTTCAAAATTAGGGGTTTTAGCATAAGATTTTGATACGGTCTCTGTATTATTAGACGAAAAAGGTTGGGATTGATAATTCATATTTTTCTGCTTAAAATTGTAATTTTTATGAAAATAATCAGTCTCAATTAACATTTCTTTAGCCTTATGCAGGGTACTGGGGTTTCTGGCTTGAAGAACTAGTTTTGGTTCGTTTGGCAACTTGCCGATAAACAATTTTAGAACCATACTTTCGTTTGACTCACACGTATACCATGTATTGCCTTCCATTTGAGATTTAAGGTTTAGTTTCGTTAATAGACTTGTAAGATATTCATATAGATCATTAATGTTAGATCTCAACTCAGATATTTTAATTTTGTTAATAATATTTTCAAAACTTTCGTTCACGTTAAAGTTAGTGTTCAATACGTGTTTAATATTATCCCAATCTAATGGGTTATTGTTGTTAATTAACACAATATTAGCCTTATCTTTGATTTTGCATCTTACTCTTAGATCAAAAAGACTAATTAGACTTGGGTCAATCGCAACAGCTACTTCCCGCAGAGAATCCACGTGTTTGATAAAAATGAAGAGCTCATCAGTTTTTCCGCTAAAATCCTGAACGTCCGCCAGAAGCTCCCAAATGCTCATGGATGTCATAATGTAATGTTTCTTCAGCCACGGTACAGCTGCACGATTACTTTTTGTCGTCACTGTCTTTTGTAGAGTTATGCGCAAGCAGCTTATATACAAAGCAGTTGGTGAAGCAGAATTGAAGTGTAATGGGCGCAAGCAGTTTTAATTTAAAGCAGTTGAGCAAGCACCGTTATTGTGTTTTTTTTTCTTCCAGCCTCTTTTGCTTCCAAGCAACGTGCGCATCAGTTTTGACTTCGTTTTACACTCACAAATATGTGTGTATATGTAACTCGCTACATACATACATGGATACGCATGCTTTAAGAAAATGCATTAAACCGCACATTTATATGTTTTGAGTCTGCATGAAAAAGCACTTTTTATAACTTTTCACAAATTGTATTGCAATCAATGGTCGATTTTCATTTAAACTTTTGCCGACTGCGCCAATCATGTATATTCCGTTTTAAAAGGAAAGATACTTTGTTTAAGTTTAATTTTGTAATAGTTGGTAGGGTTTTATTCAATATTTATAGTTTTCATAGTTTTAACGATTAATATAATAGGTTTAATTAAAGTATTGATGATTTATTAATAATTTGTCTGACTTAACGACGCGTCTCTTTCGACAGTTCAATCGGTAGTGAAAACAGCTTGCTAGCCAAAGAAAAAGGGAGAAGTAGAGAGCGAAGGAGGAGTGTGCCAAAAACGTGGTTATGCAGTTATTGCGACGAATGTACAATGGGACATTCGTGAAAAATTGTGATAAAATACAGTGGCACAAATCATACTTCACTCAATATTACCCATGACTGCGTTTGAGAGTTGATAATATTGAGAACAAAAAACCAGTTTTTCTCACTAAAAACTGAGGGACTAGTTCGCGTAAGAAAACAGAACAGACGGACGGACGTACAGACGGACGGACAAAGCTAATCACGACTCAGCTCGTCATGCTGATCCAAGAATATATATACTTTATGTGGTCGGAGATGATTCCTTCTATGTGCGTTGCAAACTTCTGCTGGGCAAGTACTATAATACACTTTTCAAGTGTATAAAAAGAGAACAATCCTTGCATCCTAGGCCATGGCTAGCTTTCTCAGTTTGCCTAGAAACAGACAGACAGATGGACGGACACAGCTCAATCAACTCAGCTCGTCGCCTTGATCAAGAATATTTATAGTTTATAGGGTCGGAAAGGAAACTCCTATGCGTTGCAAAGTTCTGGGCAAAATTATAATAGCCTTTGCAAGGGTATAAAAACGACATGTTTCACTCAAAGCCTCGTGAGTGTTGAACACACTCACACATTTTTATACCCTGTTCCCATTAAAAATGGGAAAAAGGGGATCATGAAGTTGTGCAAATGTATGTACCAGCCAGAAGGAAGCACCTCCGACCCCATAAAGTATATATATTCTTGATCAGCATCAACAGCCGAGTCGATTTAGACATGTCCGTCTGTCTGTCTTTATAAATATAACAAAAAAGATAGAGGGCCACAGTTTTTGGCATGTACGTGTAGTTTACTGTACCTAGATCAAGTTTGCTCCAGATTTGCCAAATTCCTCCTCCTCCTTTTTCTAACCGCCGAAAAACAGTCAGATGCAAATTTTTAGCTTGGACCTAGTGACTTAATATATATTCAGTCAGGCCCAATATCTGTCTAATTGAATACCACTACAGCAAAAACACCGAAGATATAGTGCTCCTCCCCCATTTCTTTAAATAAATTTTACAAAATAAAAAGGGGTTCAAAGCTATAGGAAACCAAATTACTTGGGACAGCATTTTGCAGTCGGGGCACTCGACCGCAACACTCTTACTTGTTTTTGTTTGGGAAACTGGATAAAACGAAGTTCGCGCAATGATTTTTTATACATATAGCTATTTTATGGCAAAATTTGGAACCTTTTCACAAAACACTTTTTGAATGACGGCCATTCAAAATTGATTTTGCTTAAAATTGATGCAAAAAATTAAAAAATTATAGTGAAAGTTAGAAAGCAACAGCCGAACTTCGGAATATAGGAAAAAAGCACTTCGGAGGTACAATATTTATATACCAATTTGTGTAATTTTTGAGTTCTATCTTTTAGGCTGTTTCGGAAAAAACACTTTTCCTCATCAGCGATCTTTGCTAAGCCAAAATGTAAATGCGGGTAGATCGGACAGCTTTTTTGGTTTATACGATTAATAATCGCGTACAAGTTTAAAAGGACATTATTTTGCTGCTTTATTAATTTGCATGCATAAAGCATTTTTTTTACAAATGCATTAACTTTTTTTAATTTTTTCGATCTCTGAGAATGTTTGTTTTCTACGCTCTCAAAGTATATAACCATTTTGGGGTCATGTTCTTTTTTCTTCAGCTCTATTTTCTTTATCAAGATTATTTTGATAGATTCGATCCCTTTCTGTATTTTGAAATTTTCCCTGCATCCATCTGCAGTGCCTGAGTAAAAGAACCCTAATTAAATGGGTTAGTATAATTTTCTATGCTCATGGCAAGGATCGGATTTGGCGAACAATTTGTTTGTATCAGTGACACAAGCTTTCAATATATTGAATTGAATATTGGCCTGGTTTGGATACTTCTCGAAAATTGTTTTGAAAACTGACAACACAGCCCTGGCAAGATCGTTGAAACAGTTCGATTTGCTGTTTTCTTATTGGGAAGAAAACGAACGGATTTTAAATATGCAATAAAATCGTCCATCCGCTTTTGGGTATCCCCATCGAGCCGATAACTTCCCTTGTTAAGCAAATCAAAACCATCGTTCATGGTTCTAAGAAACTTTGCTGTCTCAAGAGCGTTCTTATTTTGTTTTAAATCTACATCTTTAGAACTTAGTTCAATGGCATCGCTGACTGTTTGGAAAAAACTTGCACAGCTAATTTTACGCTCATTTTTTCAAAATTGTTCGGATTTATATGTTTTTCCGATAATTTGGGTGCCAAGCGTACTGTTTGAGACTTATCAATGTTGTAAAGTTCTGTAACAACTTCCCAACGTACTATGCCATCACGTGTTTTTATATCGTGGCTTAAAAGATTATTTCTTACACTTTTAAACAAATGCACATAATCAATGATAAATTGTGGCAGTGGTTTCTCCAAAAGATCTTCATTTTCCATGATACCAAATTCGCAAGCATCGATCGCTGACTATGGCACGCACTTTCAGGCCAACTGGAGTACAACACTTCACAGCCCTTATAATTATTTGCGAGTAATGATTCGCAGTTACATTTTTGTTAACAAAAGTAACACCAAGAAGGTATTTCCAGTTTGCCAAAAGTCCGCTCACCATTAATGCAAGCATTCCAGTGACGGGGGAAGAGTACTCGTCATTAGAACTAAGACCATCTCCCAGGTCAATAAAACCAACAGCTTTATCAGTTTTGGCAGGTAATTAAAACCTGTTTTAATGCTCATTTCGTCAAAAACGAGCTGAAAATTTCTATGACTCTCTTCCATTTGAAAAACGAAGTGTTTAAAAAATTTGATATGCTGACCTGAAAAGCCAGTTTGAAAAACTTTTACTGGCACCCAGTTTCTTAGGGAAGTAAGGCTGGGTAAATTAAAGTTCAAATTGTCTCGCATATGCTTATTTGCTTTTGGACTGGTTATATAAATGTTTAGCACCAATTCTTTTTCCTTATTCGTACAATGAGTACCACGTTTTGTTGCCAAAGCATTTTGAAAAATTATGGTGTTATCCTTTGATTTTGAGCAATCAATTGGATTGTACTTGATTGTAACATTTTCTAAATCAGATCGGAATTTCTGATTTTGCTCTATCAGATATTTGATCTTATCTTCTAGTTTTTGATTTGTTTCTTCTAACTCTAAACATATTCTGTTCTTCTCTTCTAGAGACTTAATGCGGTCATTTAAAATCTATTCTATTTGAATAAATATTAAAATTCTATATCCAAATGTTTGGTTATTCCGGCTCAAGGTCATCCGTCCCATCCAAGGAATGAAAAACGGTGGATTCTTTGTTTCCCAATATATTTCGAGCCCACATCGGGGTCCGTCTTCAGGGGCTAATAAACAACATTGAACAGATATAAATAACAAGATTTTAGCTAACGAAAAGTTAACAACATTCGAACCTATACATACATTGATACGGGACAAGAAACAAGTGCTCGCCTCGGAGTTTGATGTAAAACTAATTAATCCTAATGTTGGTTTTGGTCAAGCAAGTGTCTATATATGTGTGCGCAGTTCTCTGTGTCAGATTTAAAAGTTCAGCCTAATATTTGTTGGTGTATTAATGATATGTAACATCTCCAGAGTAAAACGCTTGTTGTAGTTACGCTCTTGCTGTAGAATACTTGTGGCATCAAAATCAGGAGAATGTCCGCTCTGTGTGTTATTCTCGTTTCGTCTTTTGATATCTGACCTGTGTCCAGATATTCTCGTCTTGAACTTTGGTCCCGTCTCCAGCGCATGGTATTTTATAGATTAGATTATTCTTGTCCATCTTTGCAACATGACTCTTCATATTGCTAAAAAGAGCAGCCATGGTGAATGTTGGCTTGTGGGCTATTGCGATTTGATCCCTGTCGTATAGGTCAGCTTTGGCTAGTCTTTCCGAGTACTGGGGAATATATGTCACTGATTTGTATGTTTTGGTCTGTTCAGCTCTTGGTGTTGTGGATTCTTTTCCGATACCTTTGATAATGGACTTAATGATCTTGTGTGGAAAGTCATTCTTGGTCAGAATATTTCTAATTTTGATTAAATTCTCTTTGTGGAAAATTTTATCGCTGGTATCCAGTATTCGCTTAACAAGATTTCTTGCTGTGTTGATTACCATGTTTTTGGATGTTTAGAATGGTAATTTAAAATCCGTCCTGATGCTGTTGGTTTTTTGATACCAGTTAACTTTTAGCGTGTTGTCAATCCTGTTCAGCGGCGTCTAAAAATGGTAGTTTGTTGTCAGCTTCTAATTCTATTGTAAATTGTATGTCCTTGTGATATGAATTTAGCAAAATCAATTTACATTTAAAAGAGATATTCGCTATGTTTAACATATTAATTTGATCTTTTAAAGTTATGTTTTCCCTTTCCAAGCTGTCTTGTCCTTTTTTTTGAAATGAGATAATTCTCATTTAGGCTTTTTGAAATCAAAGAACTCTGATTTAGGCTTTTCGAAATGAGGGATTTCTCATTTTGCCTTGTTGAAATGAGAGAATTCTCATTTTGACTTGTTGAAATGAAATCAGAACCGGAACCGATATTTTTAATTTTTTGTATACCGGTATCCGAGAAGCGATATTTTTAGATTCGAAAAGAACCTAAACGTTGTACCAGTACGGTTTCGGTTCTGAATGCAACCAATAGACTTCGAAACTAGCAGTTTGGCAGATTTTTAAGCAATTAGGCTTTATTGTTAGCTTCAAATAAAACCAGAGCACAAGTTAAAGTCGGCTCTTATCGACTTCGATATACCCGTTACTCATGAAAAAACATGTTTAACAGTGTTCCTGCGTTCCTTAGTGTGACCATCCGAAAAGTATGCAACATTTTTTAGGGTGGGAGGGGGTGGTAGCGGGGAGGGCTTGGTTCACTTTTTTTGCTTATAACTTGAGAACCGTTATATCGATTCATTTTGCTAATTACTAACTATCTCTAGAAGGTACGAATAGTCAATCTTAAAAAGATATAACTTTTTTCCAAATTGCGGGGGCGGGAGGGGCGTGGCCAAAATTTGAAACAAACTTGATCTGCGTGCAGATAAAAGAAGTATTTGTCCCATACATGTCAAACCTCTATCTCTTACCATCTCTGAGATCTAGGTGTTCATACAGACAGACGGACGGACGGACGGACGGACGGACAGACGGACAAGGCTAAATCGACTCGGCTGTTGATGCTGATCAAGAATATATATACTTTATATGGTCGGAAATGATTCCTTCTGCCTGTTACATACATTTGCACGACTTTAGTATACCCTTTTTACTCTACGAGTAAAGGTAAGACTGGCTATACAGCTCCTCAACGGGGCCAAGCCAAGCTTCTCTCAATCTCTTGGCGTGTGTGCTTTAACTTTTTCGCACAAGAGAAAGGGACCTACAGTTTAACGCCGGATCCGAACGGCAAAGTTTGAGAAATTGCTTTTTCATGGCTAGTTACTTCACAGCTGGCGCCACTAAGCTAGTGAAGGTGACCGTATGTGTAAAAGCTAGTTTCTAAAGAAAGAAAAAAACTTTTATTATTAGATGTTCAGAGGCGGGATCGAACCCACGACCTCCCGCCCAGCAGCACCACTGGGCCACAGACGGCCACAATAATAAGAATAAACTCGACATTAAATCCGAACGGAACAACTCTCTTATCTTTTTGTTTTTGGGAACGATTGTTCAAAGTAAAGTAAAATTAATCAATTCTTATATCCCTATCCGCCCCAGGGACAACTCTACGAGTAACGGGTATAAAAAGATTCTGGCTTAGCAAAACTTTTGTTCAGTGAAATAGAAAATCGCAAGACCAGTCTTTTTGAAAATGATGCAATTCTATGCGGAATTTTTATAAACCATCATATTATATAATGTCAGCCTAACCTTTTTTTTTAAAAAAAAAAGGGAGAGAAGGAGTCTTTGGTTCGACGTCTTAGCCTCGGTAACGGAGAGGGGCTAATAGTTTACTTGGCGGGGGGGCGGAACATGATAAAAAGTAGAACGAGATTTGAACACCTCGACATCCATAAGGCGACCTGGAAGTCCCCTGATCAACGAACACGAAATCAGATTGATCACGTTGTGATCGACGTGCGTGCGATTCGAGGAGCCAACATAGACTCGGATCACTGCCTGGTTGCAGCCAAGGTACGCACGCGGCTCAGTGTGGCACACGCCTCACGCTCTGGCACACATCGAAAGCTAAACGTCGAGAAGCTGCAATCACAAGGGACCTCTGAAGCCTACAAAGCCAAACTCGCCCAACTGCTCAGGGAAACCTCCCCATCTTCTTCCGATATATGCGAACAGTGGAATCGTATATCACACTCCATGAGTACTGCTGCCAAGGAGATACTCGGGTACTCCGAGTCCCCTCGAAGGCGGTCTTGGTACGATGAGGAGTGCCGACTTGCTACTGCAGAAAAAGACGCAGCCTACAGGAGAACTCTGCAGTCGGGAGCAACGCGGGCTGTTAAGGAGCGATATCGGGAGAAAAAGAAAGAGAAGAAGCGCCTCTTTAGAAGGAAAAAGAGCGAGCAGGAAAGGCGCATGCGTGAGGAAGTCGAGATGTTATTCGGCATGAGTGAGACTCGAAAATTTTACCAAAAAATTAAGCAACTAACAGAAGGTTTTAAGCCCAGAGTCGCACAATGCAAAGACGAACACGGGAATCTGGTCACCGATCCGCAAGTGGCGCTTAACAAATGGAGAAGCTACTTCTCCAACCTACTGGGAGGCGATGACGAACATGATGCCGCCTCTAGAGAAGTAGCGATGCCACCAATCGACAACATAGAGATAGACCCGCCGACCCAACAGGAAGTCTGCTTAGCCATACAAAGGCTAAAGAACAATAAATCACCAGGCGCTGATGAGCTGCCCGCTGAATTGTTCAAGGCTGGAGGGGAAGAATTGGTAAGGTGCATGCACCAACTTCTTTGCCGTATATGGGTTGACGAAAGCATGCCCGACGATTGGAATTTAAGTGTTCTATGCCCAATCTTTAAAAAAGGAGACCCTGCAGTTTGCGCCAACTACCGCGGGATCAGTCTCCTTCCCATTGCATATAAGGTTCTGTCTCGCATTATTTGTGAACATCTTAAGCCGCTTATTAATACACTGATTGGACCTTGTCAGTGTGGCTTTAGACCTGGTAAATCCACCACAGACCAGATATTCACGTTACGACAAATCCTGGAGAAGACCTATGAGAGAGGCATCAACACACACCATCTATTTGTTGATTATAAATCAGCCTTCGACACGCCGATAAGGTCAAGGTTTTTTTGAAGCCTTGGTATACCAGCAAAGTACGTTCGTCTTTGCATGATGACGTTGAGAAGTACACAAAGCTCCGTCAAAATAGGAAAGAACCTTTCCGAACCATTTGATACCAAGAGAGGTTTTAGGCAGGGCGATACCTTATCGTGTGACTTCTTCAATCTACTGATGGAATATATACTGCGCCGGTGCCCACATGCCAACAGAACGGGCGCCTTTATTTATAAAGATCGAATGCTACTCGCATATGCCGATGATATCGACATCATCGGCAAAAACGAACGGGCGGTAAGCAGGGCGTTTTCAGAGATTGAGAGGCAGTCAGAACTGATGGGTTTAGCGGTAAATGAGGACAAGACGAAATACCTTGTATCCGCGGACAAAAAGTCCTTGCGTCTTGGACAATCTGTTACAATGGGAGAATACAACTTTAAAGTTGTAGAGGATTTTGTTTTCCTCGGAACGACGATAACCAGCGACAACAACATCAGTCTGGAAATCCGACGAAGGATCACTCTTGCAAACCGATGCTACTACGGGCTAAGCAGAGAGCTCAAGAGCAGAGACCTCAAGCGAAGAACAAAATTAGCCCTATACAAGTCGCTAATCATCCCAGCCCTGCAATACGGCGCAGAAGCATGGACAATGACAGCAGCGGATGAAGCGGCGATTGGCGTGTTTGAACGAAAGATTCTTCGGAGGATTTATGGACCTTTAAAAGTTGGCGATGTTTTCCGCATTCGAAATAATGACGAACTGTATGAGCTCTATGGGGACACCTGTCTGGTCAAGCGCATAAAGCAACAGCGGCTGCGCTGGTTAGGACATGTCACCAGGATGGACGAAGAAGCTCCAGTAAGGAAAGCTTATCATTCGAAGGCGGCTGACTACGGAGGAAGAGGCAGGCGGGGGAGACCTCGACTAAGATGGGATGACCAGGTTCGGGCAGACCTTGCCAAGCTTGGTTTGACCAATTGGTCCCAGCTCGCACGGAGCAGAAGCGACTGGCGGACATTGTTGGCAGCGGCCGAGACCGTCGAACGGTTGTGATGCATGCATCGGGCCAATCAAGATGAAGAAGAACCTCTGAACAGAAAAGAACATGTGAAACTGCTTTTACTGATATATATTAAATAATTTTATCCACTTCTGTTCAATTGCAAATAAATGAGGAAAGCAGCTCTGACCCAACTACTTTGTCTGAATGTGGCGATGAAGTCGATTTATATATGAATTTCTATAAAGAATCAGGAAAATACAAAAACTTTAGTATTTTCACAAAACAGTTTAATGGCATCAACCAAGGTTTTCCTGAGCTTAAAACTTTTACAAAATATAGATAATGTGCTTAAATGATGGTCAGAAAATTCGACAAATAAGCGTAGAACGTTTATTTTCCGGTGTGAGGAGAATTTCGCTAAGAAATCAGATGGACTACATTGACCGCTATCATTTTTCTAAGAAATAATCATTAATTTATCTTCTTTATAATAATTTTTTTTTATTTCAAGTAACGTTAAGTTTGGTGGAAACATTGTTGATTAAATATCATTTTAATCATCTTATGAGACTTTTATGGCAAACACACCCAAATAAAATTGATAATTTATGTACACAAGAGTGTCCCAAGACATAAGGAAACATTTTTTTTACTACACAGTACCTTCTTAAAATTTAATTTATAACTGTTTTGACTTAAAAGTAAAATATTTAAAGGGTATGCGTAAAAAAAACGAGTTCGATGTACACATACATGTGTATAGCTGCTCACCCACTTTGTTTGGACTTAAGTTTTAAAATGTCTGTTAGTTTTACCGGTCCATACCAGTATGTACCGGTACGATACCGAAATAAAATGGTACCGGATACCGAATACCGAAACAGTATCAGAACCAAAACAGAACCTTTTACCGAAACGTTAGAACCGAAATTCGTTTCGGTTTGATTCCCTGGTACAGGGTATGAAAACTGAACCAGGTACAAAATAATTTGGCAGGTCATAGTAGCCCTGAAATATCATAGTTTGAATGATCGGAAATGCAGTAAACCTCATTTTTTAAAATATACGGTCCGTATATTCCAGCAGTCCATAAACCACTCCAAACAGTACATTTTAGTGCATGTGACGGTAGTTCAAGAGTCTCTTCGGGTTGCTTATCAGTCCAAATGCTACAATTTGGTTTGTTGAGGTATCCATTTATGGAAATAGGCTATAAATATCTGAGGGAAATGTTGACGACGTAGCAAAGTGTGCTTCCATATTAGATTTTCTTTGTTTTTACGCAAAACCTCTTACTATAAGTCATTTCTGATCTAAAGCACTAGAAGGAAATCTAATTTTATAGTTTGATTTTTATTATTTTTAATATTTTTTCAAGATAAAGTGCTTTGGAAACATCATAGCCTGGAACCAGTAGACACTCTCCTGAGGTAACACATTAAGACTCCGGTAACAGAAACTGAAAGCACGTTTTACCACAAAATTCTATTAAAACATTCTATTGTGTGAAATATTGTGACGCACTGTCTCAGCACGCACCTCGGCGCCCTCGATCGATATCGATTAATAATCGATAGATATCGAGGGCAACTCTACAAAGAACTCACAGTGGCGTGAGCCGATAGTGAGCAAAGCAAATAAAAGTCCGGCACCAGCGCTTAGGAAGCCAGCCAAGGTAAGCCAGCTAAAGGAGTTAGCATCTGTAGTTATGGAGCAGTCGGGCTCCCATCTTGTTCTTGTGTATAGTGGATAGCCAATCCTCCACAGAGTTGGAATACTCTACGGAGCAGTCGTGCGTCCAGCTTGTAATTGTGTATTCTTGGACCGCCAATCCTCCTCAGAATTGTAATATTCTACGGAGCTGTAGTGCATCCACCCCGTTCTTGTGTATCTTGGAGAGCCAATCCTCCCCAGAGTTCTAATACTCTACGGAGCAGTCGTGCATCCCGCTTGTTACTGTGTATTCTTAGATCGCCAATCCTCCCCAGAGTTATAAAACTCTATGGAGCAGGTGTTTCTTTACCCGTCCCTTATTCTTAGATATAACGTCCCACCCAGAGTAGGAACTCCCGACTGGAGCCCGACATCTGATTTCTTCACCCCCCGCGGAGCAGAGTAGCCGGAACGAGACACTAGGAACCAGGTACTGACGCCCACAGACGGAACAAGACGTTCGGAACCAACCAGGAGCCCCGGCGGTCATCGTAATCCAGCACACTTCAACTAAGCCCTAGAATTAATACTACAATATAGAACATCCTGAAATAAAAACCCAAAAGGGAACACATTGAAACCTCGGATTGTTGTTTAGGGACTCTATTTACAGCAACCACGACTAAAAGAAATCCTAAATTTCTGTAACCCTGGACTCGGCGAGCACAAAGAAATATCCTCTATTTTTTATTACTCTAGCCATTTTAGTATGTAAGTAGATAGTAAGATACTCCTTTTTAGCAATATGTTAGCATAACTAGCTGGCAACGTCACCCTTCTTTGATTGTATATATAATGAGGCTTAAGGCCAAATACTCCTCTGATGACATAAAAATTTAGTTCGGCACAAAAGTTCAGTTAAATAAGACTGATTGCATTCAGAATGAAAAGCTATTCAAACCAAGGCAGCATGCATACCTCTAATATTTTGCAGAATGTTCGGTCCGGAAGATCAATTCGCGGACCGGTTCTTTGAACCCCTGAACCCAAGGATTTGGTTCAAACCTCGGTTCGCTTGAATATAATAGAGTAGTGTTGACGCAGATGGCGTGTTTAATTTAAGTAGTTTGAATTGGTTAAAAATTTATTAAAGTTATTTTTTCAAGTCTAGTGTAAGTTAGTTTAGGGCGGAGCGGGAGCGCAATAAAACTCTCTTTTCGTCGCTCTGAGCGAATTCGCTCCGTTTCACCACCCTAGCTTAAGATAGGCATTAGAGAAATTGTTGAATTTGAATAAATTAGTTGTAAACCATTGAAACTTCGAAAGTGCCAAATTAAACTTAATAATTTTTTTTCAAACGCGTCAAATTTTTTTAGGTTTCTATAAAAACTCTTACAGATTTTTAAGTAGTTTCGATTTAGAAATAGTTATTTATTTAAGTAGTATTCTATACTTTAAATATATATATATAAATTGTTACCTCATCTCAGTATTGGCCTTTAAGCATGTAATTATGCAACTGTACGCGTACGAGCTGAGCTCAACCCAAAAGAAGAAGTAAGCTTTGTTTTGATTGGATTAATAAATTGCGCGATATAAGTAAGTTGCAAGTTCGAAGCAGCACATTTTCTTAGTAACAAGCTTCAAGCCATTTGATGTTAAACAAGCCAACATCCGTTAGCTTTCAATCCTTATATAAATCTATAATATGTGGTCCAAGTACGAACTTCACTTACTCAAATTTTCAGTTGGCACACTGCTATTCTTGAGCTTCTTTCCTAGCAAGCACTCTTCCTTAAAATGCCTAACACAAACGCAATCACGCCGCTTGGCAAAAAGAGTTTTGAGAATGCTTTGCCACAGTTTGAACTGCTCCAGGGCATTAGGAAAGCGAAAAGCCCGTTCGTGGCCTGGGCATCCAGAAACAATGCACTTCTTTACTTCAGCTGTCCTATAAAAAAAATTGGTAACGTTTTAGCTAATAGTAATGTAAGAACAAAGTGTTAAGTTTTCTGTAACATATTTCACCGTGCGAATCCCATAAAAACCCAATTGTTTTTACTTACGGCTGCGAAAGCTTCAGCAATCCCTCTACGGCCTCTGGTTCTCCTTGTTTAAACCTGTAAAAATAAAACAGTAAAAATAAAATATAAATAGATATAGGATATATATGAATAGGCTGTGCCAAGAAGCCCATAGCCACTACATCAAAAAATTATCGCCTACAAGAACCAAATTTCCCCTATGGAGAGCACATGCCAGCATAAAGCCCGCATGGGCCCGCAGCGACGTAGAAAGGGCAAGTGTTTTCGCACTTCACCTAAGGAATTTTTTTTTAGCCGAACCAATGCATTTGTACTGCCATTGAATCCTACTGCCGCACAGAATTACCCAATCAATGTTCATGCGCTTGAAATAAAAAATGTTATCAGAGAACTTAATCCTAATAAAGCACTAAGATAAAATCTTATTACGCCTAAAATGATCATGGAACTTCCAAGTCCTGCCATTACATATATCTCAAGAATCTTAATCTCAAGAATCTGTACTGCGATGTGGATACTTTACAACTCAGTGGAAGAAATCTACAATCATAAAGATTCCGAAACCAGGAAAGTGATCCGTGCGTTTGACTTTCCAAAGCTGATGTGCTAAGAAACTCCGCTCGACACATGCAAGCATAGAGCCACCTGCAAAAGTAGACACGCCATTGAGGGGATCGGAGTTGAAGATGGGCCCGCAGCGACGAAGAAAAGTCAAATGGTGTTTCCAATAAATATGTACTTCCATTGATTCCCACTCTCGCCCATTCCCAATTATCGCAAGAAGCTTAATTTACTTACATTTTTTTATTAAGTTTGTCGTCGATTGTTTAACTTATGATATCAGTGTTGGTAAGCGTCTTTTTGTGGTCCAAACTTCGAAATTTCGTTTTTTTACATTTGGAATTTCGGAATTGACACATTACTATAAACCGTGATTTCTGAATATTCCACATAGTTTAAAATGTGATTTGCAGTAACTTAATATTGTCGTACTTGCTAAAGTATAATTGTTTAATTTGTTTAACTAATTAATTTACTAACTTTTATATCAATTCAGTTCTATAATTTAAAAAAGAACGTACATGAAATTTCCTTAAATTGCCCATTAATCTATATGAGCGACTCAGACTGCAACTACAAATTTATTTATTTCTTTTTTATTCTTTTATATATTTTCCAGGTGATTGAAAATTCCATTTCTTGCATTTGGAGCAAAAAAACAATATTTTTAGTGAATAAAGAAAAATATATATTCTGAAGAAAGCGAGGAGGGGGGGTATGAACAAAAGAAAGAGGTAAAGAAAGAAAAAAGAGACAATTTATATACCCCCCCAAAAATTGAAAAACGTCATATCCCACAGTTTCAGATAGAGATTAAGAGAAGAGAGGGGGTTAGGAATAAGACACCAAAAGAGAGAGAGAGAGAGAGAGAGGGAAAGAGAGAGAGAGAGAGAGAGGGGGGGGAGTACGCTGAGTAAACAATATTTTTGGTCATTGAGCGTGTTCAGCAGCATAAATCGATGACAAAAAATCGACTATTTTTGTTAGATTGTGCTGGTGAACGGGCATGATGCGCAATCATGTTTGCTATTTTTCGTGATTGTGTTAGATGTGAATCTAACAAAGAAATAGTTTGTTAGAATTGCTTGATTATGATTTGTTATCGATAGCACACAGCTGTCGGAAGTAAACAAACCAGCAATTTAGAGAAGTCAAATGCAAAATGAATGTGGAACCCTCTTTGTTTTTAATAAATGAATTGGCAGAGGACGTGGTTTTGCCAGTAGCTCACGGAAATTCGTGCAAGGCTTTGAAGGCTCTACTGTTTGTTGCGGAAGAGCAGGCATGCAGCGGGCTTGGGCTTCGCTCACAGCGATTTCTTTAGAAGAACAGGAGGAGACATTACTTCATCTTTTTGCCATTGCCCAGCTCTAAGTAGAAGGAAACTCAAATCTTTTGGTCACACTACTAGTTGGGACAGTAAAAAACGAGAAAGGCAAAGCTAACTTCGTCTGTACCGAAGTTTTGATACACTTGAAATAGCTTGTGACAACGGTTAGCGACTTCGACCAAACTTCGCAGATCATCTTAAAAACATTACTTATTACCCATGACCGTGTTTGATAGCAGTAATATTGAGAACAAAACAGTTTTTCTTACTAAAACCCATTTTCCGAACGAACATTTGTATGGCAGCTACAAGAAGTAGTCATCCGATCCGGTCGGTTCCGACATATTAGCAGCGTGCAGTAAAAGAAGACCCTGTGCAAAGTTTCAGCTCGATAGCTCCAAAACTGAGGGACTAGTTCGCGTAGAAACAGACAGACGGACAGGACAAAGCTTAATCGACTCAGCTCGTCATGCTGATCAAGAATATATATACTTTATGTGGTCGGAGATGATTCCTTCTATGCGTTGCAAACTTCTGGGCAAAATTATAATACACTTTTCAAGTGTATAAATATAGAATGAACAAATTTAAGGATTATTTCATAATTTCCCGTGCATCGTTAAGGACTCATAGCTAGAGCTGAAGTAGGGGATCAGGCGCGACGATATTGATTTAAAATTTGTTGGTCGGGCTCGGAACGGGACAGCCGTGATCGGGATCGTGGCGGGACGGGTACGAATTGCCCTTATTCGCCCATCTCTGCTCTTAGCCCATTGCTACTCTGTTAAAATTAACATTTTCAGACCCTTCTTTGCGTGGATTTGAGCCCTTCCCAATGGTAAATGTATGTTTCGACATAGGAAAAAGATTTGGCCATCGGATATTCCATTGTATGTGCATATTCTCGCCGGTGCCGGGCTTACAACAAACATTAAATGGCTAACAAAGTCTTAAGGAAAATTCGAGGGGAATTCCAGGAGCAGTTGGTGCTAGTGACGCGGTCATAATTATTTAGTACTCAGTTCTTAATAATATTAAGCTATTTGTTGTCAACAATTCAAACCTTCCGCCAACAAAACTATATTGATAACTCGTTCACCAGCAGACTACCACTTTTTTTTTGATTGATGATTTTTGTTAGATGATAGGTGTATGCTGGTGAACACGCCCACTGTGTTATTTATTACTTATGGCCGATTTTCAGAATGACCGAAATTAAATTTTTTTGTCAAACTTCACATAAATAGAAATCCTTTTGAACTGTTTTGAAATCTGAATGATATTGCACAGCAATCGTCTTTGAATTGAAGAATTGTGCCGAAATAAATATTTATGTCATCTGGAATCCAGCTTTTGAAAATAAACCAAGAACAATGCTCTAGGCAATGTGACCACATTACATGCATGCATATGGTCAATCTGGCCACACTGTCCCAAAACATAAGAATTGTCACTTTTGGTATTTTTGTTTTGGTTTAAAAATAATGCTGGGTTTATGCTGCTCCACAGAGTGTCACAACGCAATGTGAAAATAACAGATTTGGTTAGGTCCCTCAATATTTAACTTAACTAACAAAATGTGTCCTCTAAGATATCACGGCTTAGTCTGTTGCGGTTATTCGTCAAAATAATTTTTAAGGACGAAAAGGCTCGCTCTATGGTAACCTTTCAGATATATAAATACATGGAAAATTAATAGAATGAAATTGTTGTTAATTAGAAATGAGGTGGAGAACGACAAAGCAAACGATGCTTAATCTGTACAGTTCAGGATCGGCATGCTTCCTCTCTTTCCAAAATTCTAGATGCAGGTTTGCAATTTTAGAGTAGAGTAGTATGAACAATCTTCTTATCTCTAGAGGACAATTAAAGTTTATTGGTTAACTAGAAAATCAGCATATCTTCATCTATGAAGAAGTTCTTCTCCAACGATAAAGCCGAATCAATTGAGCTGAGTTCCAAAACAGAAAAGACAGAGCATAGTTTTTCCCGTAAATGTTTTAAACAATAAACAGCATCTTGTCTTGTTGTCTAAAACTTTAACTCCAATTTTATGCATCTGGTCTTTAGCTTCATTTTCTTTAAAGTTTTCAAAATAAAGGGCAACTTTTGCAACAGAGAGTTGAAGAATCGTTCCTAGTGTATTTTTGGCCGCTGAACTGAAAAAAATTGTCTGTTATCTCCCAGCATGACATGTTTATGAGATATTTGCATAAGCGTTGGTTGAGCAAGGCATGTCTGCATTTGTAGATCCTGTGGCCACATTAAGTAACCTATTCAAACCAAATGTGTTTTAAAGAAAGCAACATTGAATAACGTTACAGAAAATCCAAATACGAAGTAAGGTTTTCGTTCATAAGATACCATTATTTCGATTTAAAAATGAAAAAGTTTTTGCCTGATTAAAAATAATTGTAAAATATTGCTTGTTCAGCGCAGCAGCTGATTATAAGTAGCCTCAAAACTCTTGTTTGTGCCCTCGCTAATTATCTATGCTCTCTAACTGGAAAGGCCCATTTCCAGAACAAATAAATGCGCACGAAAATAAATTTTTATGTTGAACTCCATATAAAAAAACAAGTGAGAAAGTCGGTCAAGCCCGACTATAACATACTCTGTACCACTCTCTCTCTCATTTTCTCTCTCTCTCTCTCTCAAGATTGTGCGGCTTTGGTTGTGAAAGGGTGGGTGGTGGGTGGCGGGGAGTGATTCACTTATTTGCTCATAACTCGAGAACCGCTCATCCGATCTTTATCATTTCTTCGACAAATTGATACATTTTGCTAATGACTAACTAACTCTGAAAGGTACGAGTCATCTATCTACAAAACTGTGGGAGATATGACGTTTTTTCAAAATTGCGGGGGCGTGGCAAAAATTGAAAATAAACTTGATCTGCCTGCAAGTATGTATAAGAAGCATTTGTCCCATACATGTCAAACCTCTATCTCTTACCATCTCTGAGATCTGTTTGTTCATACGGACGGACAGACGGACGGACAGACGGACATGGCTATATCGACTCGGCTGTTGATGCTGATCAAGAATATATATACTTTATAGGGTCGGAAATGATTCCTTCTCCATGTTACATACTTTTGCACAAACTTAATATATTCTATGTACCTTCGGTACAGAGTATAAAAACAGCTTCAAACAGCTGATTAGCCATTTATTTAGTTGCATTTATTTTGCTGATTTCCAGAAGAGAAACTAAATAATCACAGCGTTGCCACACCGTTAGCTTGTGTGGATTGCAAGCACAGCCGATTTGCTAAACTAAATTGAAAATAAATAACTTGCAGCACATTTTTTCGGACGACATCGAACAATTTAAAAGCAAATTCGGGGCGCACCAAAATAGTCTAACAAATAATAAATATATTAGACCATAAAATAGCACACTCTTTTATTAGTTTTTATATTTTTTAATAATAAGTGCCTCAAGACTCGATCAGGAAGTTGCGCAAACTTGGGGTAGTATATCATGTAACTTTGAAAGCTGAACCTTATTTTAAAATTGTTTAAACTGTAATTTGATAAACACATTTTGAATTCAAGCGGCTGACAAATCAGTGCGACCTTACAACAATTTGGACGCCGTTTTGGGTATTTTTTTAGTGTATTTTAAGACATTGTGGTCATACTATAGCTTACAATCCTCGTAACATAAATAAGTGGCAATTTCGTGACATAAATTTTTATTTGTTCTGGAAATGGGCCTTAAGGGCAGTTTTCTCATGTTCCTGTTTTTGCTCAAATCGAAATCCACATGTGCGTCAAAATAGCGACGGATATTTAGCGACGATTTGGAACGATGGAATGCGATCATTTGAATTGGGCGAAAATGGTCTGTCTAAATCGTCGCTAACTACATAGCACGATTTTCAGCTCGCGTAGCCCTATAGGCGGTATGCAGGATTAATCTTCAATTAATTCCGCATCTTTTGCACCCACACTCATTAAAATCATGTGGAGGGTTTTTCCATTAAATGCATTTTTGTGTTAGGGCAAATATTTAGCCGCTCTGGCAAGGCCACCCATTGAAATTTGTAGCGAGTGGTCCAGTGTCACCACTTTTACTGATCCTGTTAAGTTTGGGTCATCTGTGTATGTGTGCACATGTAAGGCGCAATTCATTTCTGAAAATTTCTTCAAAGCGAGCGGACGCCATCATCCATCATGAGCTTCAATTTTAACAACATTAATAATTCGGTAAGTGTATTAAAAGTATTTTGTTATAACAAGTACTACTCTTTTAATTTTACATATTAATTTATGTTTTCTTTTATGCATTTTTTTACAGAAATTTTTGGTGCGCCAAACCCTGACATTTGTGAGTGGCCAAAAAGCCAGCAACGTAAGAAACGGCCCAAATGTTGGTCCGCATTTTAAAGCGTAGTATACACTTCCACCAAAGAACTGCCAAAACAAAAATAAACGAGAGCGTAAGTTAAAGTCGGCTCTAACCGACTTCGATATACCCGTTACTCATGAAAAAACATGTTTAACAGTGTTCCTGCGTTTCTTAGTGTGATCATCCGAAAAGTATGCAACATTTTTTTAGGGTGGGAGGGTTTGTAGCGGGGGGGCTTGGTTCACTTTTTTGCTCATAACTTAAGAACCGTTCATCCGATCTTTATCATTTCTTCGGCAAAACGATTCATTTTGCTAATTACTAACTATCTCTAGAAGGTACGAATCGTCATCTTTAAAACTGTAGGAGATATAACGTTTTTTTCCAAATTGCGGGGGCGGGAGGGGGCGTGGCCAAAATTTGAAACAAACTTGATCTGCGTGCAGATAAAAGAAGCATTTGTCCCATACATGTCAAACCTCTATCTCTTACCATCTCTGAGATCTAGGTGTTCATACGGACGGACGGACGGACGGACAGACGGACAAGGCTAAATCAACTCGGCTGTTGATGCTGATCAAGAATATATATACTTTATATGGTCGGAAATGATTCCTTCTGCCTGTTACATACATTTGCACGACTTTAGTATACCCTTTTTACTCTACGAGTAACGGGTATAAAAAGTGACAATCGGCCGTGTTCTACAAACCTCTAACAACCCGAAAGCAACCCAATTTTGTGGCGACATTTGGCCCATGTTTTGCTAATAAAGAGATTTGAATCAAATCTAATAATGAAGAACTAAACTTGAATGCTTAACTGATCGAATTGCATTAATATTATTAAAGATTTAATGGGTTTTAAGTAATAAAATTTAATTTAAAAATATTGTCCAGCAAAACAATGCAAAAGTCTGACAGCAGCAGAAAGCAACAATGAGCAAACCTGCCAACTTATTCCAATTATGACAATTACATTTTCGGAGTTTTAATTTGCTTATCAAAATTAAAAGCTTATAGGCTTAAAAGAAGTATAAATTTAACAAGATTGTGTGGATAAATTAGCAGTTTAATAAAACATGATTTAAGTGGTTATATTAACGAATTATCGAGAAAAACCTATCGATAATCTCTGTTTTGTGAGAACGTCAAATAAAGAAGAAGACAAGTAAACAGCTGTGAAAAATGTAAGTACGCTTTTAAAATATATTTTTGTCTTTAAAATTAAAAATTGTTTTATAGGGGAAAGCATAGAACTCCGGAGCAAGAGGCCGTAATGTTGGCCTTTATGGAGAAGCACCCGGATATCGCGAAAGGTTTCACCAAAGGCGATAGAGTGACAGTGGCGAAGGCTTGGGAAGACCTACATGCTGATTTGAACAGCATTGGCCCGCCAGAAAAAACACTAGAAGAGTGGCGCCGGGTACGTACATTAAAAGTGCATTTTTTTCAAAGAAAATAATTTCATAATAATCCTCTTCAGATTTGGAAAGACTGGAAGATGAGCATCCGGGCCAAAATTTCCAAAAATAAAAAGGAGTCCAGAGCCACTGGTGGTGGGCCATGCCAAATCGAGACCCTGACTGCAACTGAAGATGCTGTGGCTGTGGTTGCTGGCCTGTATGCGATGGTCGATGGCGTTCCTGGAGCCCGCGCTTTCGGCTTGAATCTGCCATCTTCACCCAAGTCCTCGACAGACAGCCAGGATCCGGTTTCTGGAGAGTTTGGTAAGTCCACTAAATTCAAAAATATTCTCATTTCTTAAATACCTATTTTTTTGAATTAGAGAGCGAGTCCCGAGACACACCACCGAAAAGGCGTAAGGTGGCCACTAACAATGTGAGCTCGAGATCTGCGGATGCCGCTCCAAGCACTTCAAGTTCAGGTGTTCTCAGTGGCAATAATGCCCCATTGGCTGCTCTCATTGCTGAACAAAAAATGTTTCAAGAATGGTTGAAGGAGCACACAACTCAAGAAAAACAAGCCTGGAACTTAACTCTATAATGGGAAATTTGATATCAAAAATGGAATAAAAAATAAAAACAAGTATTTATTTAGCACAATGCGATTGTGACCTTATTGATTATCAATCGTGGAACTTATTAGCAGGCTGTAGGTGAATAAGCTGGCAATAGTATTTATTTAGTTAAACTAGATTCTTATCTTATTCTATGCAAGTTAGAGGCAATTTCATCGCGAATTCTAGATTGGCACACCACTTCGGCATTGACATTGCCCTCCTCATCTTGAGATCGATTATTATTTTGATCGTCGACTGGATCTTCACAGTCAAAATTTTGGATATTCCGCTCACGGTAAATATTGTGCAAGGCACAGCACACATTCACAATTTTTGAAACTTTTGTTGGGTGATATAAGAGACACCCCTGAATTGATCGGAATCTACTCTTTAAAACGCCAATTGTGCGCTCAACTATATTACGAGCAGATGAATGTCGGAGATTAAAAGTGTGCTGAGCTGATCCTGCACTGGGGCTTCTATACGGAGTCATGACGAAAGGTTCCAGTGGGTAGCCAGAGTCCCCAAGGAGCCACGAACTTCGACAACCATCTTCCCATTTGCGTTTTAAGAACTCTCTGGCCTCGCTCAAATTCCATGCAAATGAATCATGTGTTGCTCCGGGCATTGTAGAATCGACATAAATTATCCGCATTTCATAATCACATATCTAAGTAATTAAAAAATAAATAAAAATCTAATTCTAAAATGAGGCCGCTTGAACTATACTTACAATCATAACGTTAAGACTAAAATAGCCTTTTCGGTTCAAATAGTGATTTTCGTTGTCAGGTGGCTTAAAAATTTTGACATGCGTTCCATCCACGCACCCAATTACTCCTGGAATCCGAAATTTCGTATAAAAGTGGCGCTTCGAAGCCGCAAGCCTTTCAGATGTTTGCTCTAATTTTATAAAACGAGGACAAAGTTTTCTCTCTAATAATGGAATTATTTTCCACAAAGTTTTGCAAACGATGGGTCTTGAAATCGCCAAGTCTGCATCCTTTCCAATGACTCGTTGGAAAGAGCCGACACCTAAAAACCGTAGGGCTACAGCCAATTGCAGTACTGGGGGAACTGATGTCCTGGGGATATCGGTCTCTATTATGTTAAAAATCATAACAAAGGTATCTTTGTCCATACGATAGTTATACAGAAAACTAGTATAGAAAATAAAATTGTTAAAAAATGCAGTAAAACAGGCAGAGTAAGCTTCTTACGCTTCATCAGAAATGTTAAGTGGATTGGATGCATTTCTGAGGTTCTTGCGACGAATTTTCTCTATCGCCAAAGTCCTTCTTCTAGCAACATCCAAAGCTATCAATGCAGCCACTGGCATTTTTAATTTTTATTTGTACATTTCTCATAAATTTTAACAGTTATAATTTCCACACTCATTTACACAAACAGGGTTGTCAACAAATTCTAATTATGTCGCGGCCCAATTTATTTTAAAAATTTTTCCGATATAATTGAGTTTTAATGCTCCATATTCATTTAAAGTTTAATAATTTAGTGCATCTTATCCGACAGACTTTAAGCATTTTGTTTGAAACTAAAAAAAAATTGCTTGCAAACAATTATTTAAATTATTTTGAAGCCGACAACCCTGTCATGGCAGCCACATTGAAATTACTACCAGTCAGCTGTTTTTTGCCATTCTCTTTATGCGACTCCGAAGCTGACTCCGAAAAATGAAATCTCCGACATTTGCAGAACACCGACATTTGGATTGGTTGTTTTCAAAACAACTGTCCCCTAAATCTCTAGAGATTTCTGGAACACATCGGAATTGTTTGTTTTTGTTTTGTGTTGTATATAGATGGGAGGAATGGATTATACAAGAAAAATAGAAAAAAAAAGGATATAATATTGTTTGTGTATTAAAATGGGGGGTGTGTGGGGTTTTGTGGGGGAGAGGAAAAAAAAGAAAAAAGGGGGGAAGGGCATAAAACTTTGTTTTTTTTTTTTTTGAGGGTGTTTGTTTTTTGGGCAAGTCTTACGCCTTAATGCGCACGGGCGCCAGCCGTTTCGGGGGGTTAAACGAGGCGGTCGAGGAGGAGGCGGCCGTCACCTACGCTCTGGCCGGCACATTAGCCGCAAGCTTCTGGGGCAACCAGAAGTTGGAAACCAGCCTTTTGTGCAGCAGCGTGGTGGTCAGCAGCGTGGCGGTCAGGAGCCACAAAGAGTGGAGCAGCCTCTGGAGGAGCAGCCTGCCGACGATCAGCCAGTTGGGGAGCAGCTGGATTAAAATTATATTAATTTATATATAATATTTGTTTTTAAAATGTAATTTGTCCTTGGTGCACATAATACACAGAGATAGTTTGCAATTATTGCATAATAGTTTGTTCTAGTCTCTTAGGTGCTTATGAAGACATATATCTTGCAATGAATCGCAGTAATTAATTATTCTAATAAACATATCTCTTCTAAACGAATCTTCTGCTACCAAGTTTGTGAGAGGTATATTTTGCAAATAACATTTGGGAAACTGTAGTATATAAATCACACAATTAAACGAATCTCGTTGAAGATCATGACATAAGTAAACATATCTGAAATTCACTTCGCCAATTTGATCTAACATTTTCTGATAATATTTTTAAAATTTTTGACCAATAGTGGTCTGTCCCATAGGATCAAGAAATGAATACTCTTGCTTTTTTTTATTTATAAACAATATATGAAAATGACTTTTAAAGCAATGAGGAACAATTAAAATGCTTTTAGTTTCTTTAAGGACATTTTGAATAAGTTCCGTATTGCTGAAGCAAAAATCACTAAGTTGACATGGAAGACTTTGCACTCCTTCGTCGCAATGGTCACAAATAAGAACCGTCAAGGCAGCGTCAAAAAGATCGCCAGCCAATAATTGGCTCGTCGTTCTAATGTGACAAGTTCGGATAACTCTATTTGATACAAGAATCTAGCACAATTAAGACCATGTACAGTTTCAAAAAGAGTTTTGCAGTTTTTTACGTACAAGTGGGAGTTCTTGATAATGCAACTGCTTAATTTGGAATTGTCAATAAGAATTTCTTTGTACTTTTCTTCCATTCCAAATTTATTCGGAGAGCTTGCATATGAATGATCTAAACAAATAGAATCATCCATAACTTGTTCGGGTACAATTGTTAGTTCTAAATTATAGTTCTTTTCATCAGTGTCTATTGGAAGGCATGTTGACTTGTATTTCTCTTGAACTTTAATTGGTCCAGAGAAATCACTTTTAAATAGTCCCACCTTAAGTTTTTTAACACATTTTTTCTGCCAGCTTTCTTGGTGCTTCGAAAGTCTTTTTTTATTAGACATTTCGTTAAACGTTTTTGCTTGTTTTTTTCATGCTTTTTAGGTCTAGCTTTAATAGTAGTACCAGGCAAAAGAGGGGTGTGCATGGATTGTGGATACACAAATTCGATTTGTCGGATCACAGAGTTGGAAAGATCATTCATTTCTCGAATTAATCTACCAAGCTTCTTTCCGTGTTTTGATTTTATTACACTATGTTTAATCGTTAAAAAAAAGATTCAATAGGACCATTCCTAGGTCTTTTATTGAGCTTATCAATAACGAGAGCGTAAGTAAAAGTCGGCTCTAACCGACTTCGATATACCCGTTTCTCATGAAAAAACATGTTTAACAGGGTTCCCGCGTTCCTTAGTGTGACCATCCAAAAAGTATGCAACATTTTCTTAGGGTGGTAGCGGGGAGGGCTTGGTTCACTTTTTTGCTTATAACTTGAGAACCGTTTATCCGATTTTTATCATTCTTTCGGCAAATCGATTCATTTTGCAAATTACTAACTATCTCTAAAAGGTACGAATCGTCTATCTTTAAAACTGTAGGAGATATAACGTTTTTTTTCCAAAATTGCGGGGGCGGGAGGGGGCGTGGCCAAAATTTGAAACAAACTTGATCTGCGTGCAGATAAAAGAAGCATTTGTCCCATACATGTCAAACCTCTATCTCTTACCAACTCTGAGATCTAGGTGTTCATACAGACGGACGGACGGACGGACGGACGGACAGACGGACAAGGCTAAATCGACTCGTCTGTTGATGGTGATCAAAAAATATATATACTTTATATGGTCGGAAATGATTTCTTCTGCCTGTTACATACATTTGCACGACTTTAGTATACATACCCTTTTTACTCTACGAGTAACGGGTATAAAAATACCTATTATGTTATTATGGCTGCATTCGGTTTTTTTGATCGAGCTTCGGATCCTACCGACGATTCCACCAACTTGAACCAAAGCGTCGACACTGATTCATTCGATCCGCTTGTAGAAGAGTCGATTTGCATAAGTTCTCCACTTGCTCCATTCACTAGCCCGTCACTGGTGTTAATATCTACTGTCGCCATGTACTTTGCTGTGACTTTAAGAATAAGTCTATATGGAAGGCCCTGACTTTCAGAAGTTTTAAACGCCTTGACATTTTCTAAGACTCTCCTTTTATTTTCTGAAGTTATGGATGTCGCCTCTACGCAATCCTTCGCCAATGAGATAAACTGCTCCGAATTTATTTGCGCAAGCCTTGTATTGTTATAATTATCCGCCCTTTGATTTGAGTAATAGAGTCTTGTCGCTTCATTTGGGATGTTTCCTAACTCCCTTGCATTGATTTCTCTTTGTTTGACTAAAGCAATGTCGTCTTCTGTCATTTTTCCTTCCGACATATTATTTAGCGCTATGGCAAAATCGCAATCCTCTCGTTGTCGCATTATCTCTGTCAGTTCGTAAAATTTGAAAAGATCCCATAGAGGAGTTCCTGTTATTACGCTGTAATTATCCCTTGGGTTGGAGGTAAATATCCACCTATCACCAACCGGGGGCAGCTGTTTGAGGTCTCCAAAAGCTAGAATCGATATTCCTCCAAAATATAAATTTGTTTTAAAAATTTGCTTCAGTCGACTGTCCAAGTACGACAGCATTTTTGCACCCACCATTGAGATCTCATCAATAATTATTAGTCTTACATCCATAAGCCTTGAGTGCATTGAGTTCAAAGTATCGTTGCTTAAAGGTCTTAGACCAGCTGAAGACTGGTTTATGGACAACGAGAACACCGAGTGCAGGGTTAATCCTCCAATACCGAAAGCAGCCTTTCCAGTTGGCCCGCAAAGTAATACTTTTGATGTCTCAGGGTTGCTACCAGAAATAGTGGTAAATCTCAACATGAGCGCCTGATATATCGTTGAAATTAAGCTACTTTTTCCCACACCTGCTCCGCCTCCAACATACTCATAAAATAACTGCTTTGCGTTCATGCTATGCATTACATGGGCAAAATATTGTCGTTGTTTGCTATTAAGAGAGCTTACAAAGCCATACAAATCATTAGCAGGAATCAAAGGGGGCAACTTAATCATTCGGGGTCCATGCTCATCGGTGTTATTGTCCGAAGTATTTCCACCAAAAACATTGGGGTCTCTTCCTACCTCTGGAATTGCAAATCCGCGGAATTCCTCATCCAAAAATTGAGAAGCTGAGTTATCTTGGTCATTATCATTGTCTTCTTCCAGAACGTCTTGCAATACTTGCTCAAACTCCTCCTCGTTAATTGTATCATATTTCTTTCTGTTGTTATCAATTTCCATTTTATGTAAAGTATATGATTCTTCATTATCTTTATCCAGAATATCCGCCCGTTCATTACGCCAAGGCCAAAGAGCAATAAAAAATTTCCTAAAGTAATCCGTTCTCGATATATTCTTACTAAATCTTCTCCATCTTAGGATATAGGGATTGTTTCGTTTCTTCAAAATTCCTGCTCCATTACGCAAAATAAGGTTTTCTCCAATTTCATTGTTTTCTTCTTCTTCTTCCTCTTGTTCCACATATTCATCCTCCTCTTCCCGTCTTTTATTTGTTTTGCGGACAGGTATCAAATTGATACTGGTGAAAAGTTTTTTTTATAGCTACTCAAATAATATTTTTATAGATTTTTAAATTATTTAATAATATTAAGTAATTGTTGCTAAAAATTATTTATAATTTTTCTCAGTGTTAACCACCATGATCTGGCTTCTAAGCATAAACAATTTATTGTCCTAAACGTAACTTAAATTTTGGTGTTTTCAAAAGATGGAGACTTTTATAGTTTGAAAGTTATGAATTTTTGAAGTTATAAACAAATAAAAAGTTGCCCTTAAAAAATGCGTTGCCACTCAGTCAGTTTCAAAGCTCTACTGAAACTTGGCAAGTGGGCTTTATATATATCAAGCTTTTCAAAAATGTCAACATCACACAGATCGGACGTCTATTTCATATAGCTGCCATACGAATGCTATGCTTAATTGCATTTTTGTTGTGGATTAGGGTGACCAGAGTTTTGAAAGTATATTATACCACAACCAAATTCAGCATTTCTATGGCAGCTATATGATATAGATGTCCGATCTGTGTGATGTTGGCAATTTTGAAAAGCTTGATAAATATAAAGCACAATTGCCAAGTTTCAATCACATGACTTTAAAACTGACTACGTGAGAAATTTTTATTTAAGGGCATCTTTTTATTTGTTTATAACTTCAAAATTCATAACTTTTAAACTTTAAAAGTCTCCATCTTTGAAAACAGCAAAATTTAAGTTACGTTTAGGACAATAAATTGTTTATTCTTAGAAGCTATATCATGGTGGTTAACACTTAGAAAAAATTATAAATAATTTTTAGCAACAATTACTTAATATTATTAAATAATTTAAAAATCTATAAAACTAGCAAAAAAGCATGTCGAGATCTAATTTCGGATTTTTTTTTATTAAAATGAAAAATAAAAATTTTTTTAACTGTTCGGTTTATAAAAGAATGACCCATATGTATGTTACAGCCCCGAAGATGAATCCCTACGGGGTTCGAAATATATCGGAAAAAAAGGAGGAATGTGTTATATTTTATGAATATAATGCACATAAAATTCACCTGACCTCGATCCGGCCAAAACAATCATTTTGAGATATTTTGACATTTTGTAACCTATTTCAGCAAATGGGCATTTCCTGCTTAACATTTGTACGCTTATTTTTGCTCATTTCTGGCGATCGCTTAGATCAATCCTTCACCCAAATGTAGAGTTACATAGTGTTTGGAGAGAACTTTCAAAGCTTGGAAAAACAATTTGGTCAGCTTGCCTTAGCAAAGAAGCACAATCATATTTCAAGGCAAAGAATGTGCCATCACCCGTTGTGCAGACCTTAATATGGGAAAGAAATACCATAATAGAGATATAGCTATCCTCTCTGATAGCCAAGCAGCGATCAAAGCACTCAGCAGCAATAAGTGCACCTCTAAGATAGTCTTAGAGACAAAGAACAAATGTGACCAACTAGGTCAACTAGGTCTAGCAGGAACAACCTGATCCTACGATGGAACCGGGACATAATATCGCCGGAAAAGAAGCCACCGCAATGGTAGGGCCAGAACTCTACTGCGGCATAGGCCAACTCACAATGAAAGGGCTTCTAAGAAAGGAAGAGAATACGCTTAGAATTCAACAAAAAAAAAATGCCCTCAGGATTCTGACAGGGCTTTCCGAGGGTCACTGCAGACTGCGGAGCCACACGTACAAGTTGGGAATAACAAACACAACTTTGGGAAACACATTTTACACCCAAGCAGTATTAGTAACTTAAAACCCTCAAAAGTCCTGGCTTTTGTACAAAAAATAGAGCTGCTAGGAGAGTTGTAAATTCAGTAGGGGGGCAACAATAGACAAAAACTGGTAGCGGTGCACGACTTCCCCAACAACAAATATATAGGGAAAAGAGGAATATTCGATAAAAAAAATATTTAAAACGAGAAAGGCAAAGCTAACTTCGTCTGAACCGAAGTTTTAATACACTTGAAATAGCTTGTCTCAACGGTTAGCGACTTCGACCAAACTTCGCAAATCAGCTTCCAAACATGACATATTACCCATGACCGTGTTTGAGAGAGATAATATTGAGAACAAAACCTTTCCTTTGCCTTTCTCGTTAAATTATAATTTAAATTTAAGTCATATTCTCCATAAATGTATTGCAATATTTAAAAATTCTATGGCGCCAAACATAAGCCCTTAAGCGGCTGGCTGCAAGTAGATGGTGCTGCAATTGAGAAAGGGAGCCACTGTGCAAAGAGTTTTGTCAAATCTCCTAACACAACACGGGAGGTTTGAAACCAACCAAATGAAATTTCTGTGGCACCTAAGAATTGGAATTCAGTTGGAATTTGGTTGGAAGAGGTTTCTGTGGCAGCCCCGTTTAAAGTAGCTTTGGGCGTATTTGCGATTGCTGATGAGTCTCTGTTTAATGGAATTGATTGCATACTTTAAGATATTCTATGGCTTTAGAACTTTTCATCAATGCAAAACACTCTCAGAAAATCCTATATTTACACAGTCCTACAGTGTTTTTGGTGCAGGTCTATTTTTATCTGATTATGTTAATATTGATTGCACTGAACAAAACTGCATCATTGGTTTCGTCCTATCAGCTCTTGTTTCCAAGATATGGCGGAAAAACGAAAAGTTGATTTTTTGGCACTATAGGATTTATGGAGGCCACGCTATGCACAAATATGTATGTTTTAGGGATGTCGAAATATCGATATCGAATACTTGTTGAATAAATTTTTGGTGTGCACTTTTGTTAGTTTCGGCCACAAAAATGGGGGTTTTCTGAAGGCATTCTCTTTGATATTACTAGTACTAATAATGCCACTAATATCCAAGAGAATGCCCTTAAGAAACCTTCCTTTTTGTCCAAAAACAAAAAAAAAGTATTCAAAAAAATATCGTCAAAATGTATTCAATATCGATATTTCGACAACCCTAGTAAGTTTATAAGCTATTTGCGATAAATTTTTAAAAAATCAAAGGCGCTACATAAGTACAGTGGTAAGTGTCTAAATTATCCTCTACAGACAGAAATTTTTCGATTTATATCATTTTTATCAATATAAATCATTCCGTTCTTGGATTAATATATTCGCCATCTGAGCATATAGTCCAACATATGATTTAATTTTGTGATTTTTTTGGCATTTTAATCAGTTCATTTGGCAAAGTTATAGCCTGTTAAAGACAAAAATACATATTTAAATTTATGGGAGGAAAACTAGATTGCCAGTAAAAAATTTTATAGGAGCTGTGAAAAGGCTACTTGTTTCAAAATAGAATTTATCATCTACATGTAAACATACAACACTTTATGCCTAATCAAGTAGCCTCTACAGTTCCTATTCAGATTAAGAGTGACAATTTAGTTTTCCTCCCATAAATTAAAATATGTATATTTGTCTTTAGCAGGCTATAACTTTGCTAAATAAACTGATTTGAATGCCATAAAAATTACAAAATTAGATCATATGTTTGGCCATATGCTCAGATGGCGAAAATAATTATCAAATAACCGCGCTATCTTAAACGGGATGATTTATTTTGATAAAAATGCCATAAATCAAAAGATGTCTGTCTTTAAAGGCCAAATTAGACACTTTCCGCTGTACTTATAAAGCGTCTTTGACTTTAAAAAATGCATTGATATGTACTTTATCGCAAATAGCTCATAAACTCACATATTTATGCCTTTTGTGGCCTCCACAAGTCCTAGAGTGCCAAAAATTCAAATTTTTCGTTTTTCCGCCATATCTTGGAAAGAAGAGCTGATGGAGGTAAACCGAAACCAGTTTTGGAATCAGTGATCATAAACTTATCATATTTTTAAATCAACAGGGCTGTACCTCACAAAGTTGGTCATTTTGTTGGCCTGTGTTATGGATTGGTTTCATATGGATTTCATATGAATGTCTGTACAAAGGTATGCTGATCCAGCAATCGTTAACCAATCATACGATTTGTTCGATTTCTATTCATCAAACATTGTTGTCAAATTTCCCAATCCCAATCGTCAATCACTGTATTCAGTAGCTAAAATCGTCAATCATAAATCACAAATCGTAAATCGGAATTATCTGCTGAACACGCCCTTTGCAATCCGTTAAACTCAGCGGTGATTGTCAAATTTCCCAATCCCAATCGCCAATCACTGTATTCAGCAGGTAATATCTGCAATCATAAATCACAAATCGTAAATCGGAATTATCTGCTGAATACGCCCTTTGCAATCCGTTAAACTCAGCGGTGTCACAGAAATCTCTTCCAACCAAATTCCAACCCAAAACCAATTTTCGGTGTCACAGAAATCTCATTTGGTTGGTTTCAAATCTCTCGTGTTTTGATGGGAGATTCTGCTAATTTCACCACCCAAACAACTTTGATAACCAAATTTAATTTTGGAAATGTGAGCAACATTCTTTTTCTGGATAGGTTGCATCAAATGATTTAAATATTTAATTTGTTTTAATATTAAAATTTGCGTTTCAATAATTGTTTGCAAAACCAACCGAATGTTGACAATGCAACTCGCTACTCAACCTCAGCTGGCGCCCTCTGTTCACCAACGAGCGCTAAGGGTTGTCAGGTTACATTTTATGATTGGCACAAAAAAAAATTTTTAATTTTGCATTTTATTTTTAGAGAATTTGACTTAAATTTTAATTATTTAAAAATGCATCACAAAACATAAACCACAATCAAACGAGAAGGCCAAGCTAACTTCGTCTTTGCCGAAGTTTTTATGTATTAATACATCAGAGTTTAAGAACGCCAGCATTAAAACAAACAATTTTTCTATATAAAACCCACTTTTCGACTGATAGTTCCTATGACAGCTATAAGATATAGTCATCGGATTTTGACCAAAACTTCTAAATCTGTATAAAAGCGTATAATATTAATAATCCCTGAAGTGAGACACGTTAACATTAAAAACAAAAAACATTTTCTCATTAAAACCCACTTTTCGACCGAAAGTTCCTATGGCAGCAATAAGATATAGTCATTCGATCCGTTCGGTTCCGACATATTAGCAGTGTGCAGTGAAAAAAAGACGCTGTGCAAAGTTTCAGCTCGATAGCTTTAAAACTGAGAGACTAGTTACTCATAACTAGGAGATGGGACATTTTGCAAGAAAGGGCAACCCAGTTTATAGATTGGATAGAGATTGACCATTAACCATGTACACAAATCTTCCAACTCGATTTTCAAATAAGATTATGAAATCTCTTGAAGTTCTGGGACACCGACGGAATTTTTCGAACGATTTGCAAACCAACCGAGGCCAAAATCTCTAGAGATTTCTGTGACACCCCCGACTATGTAGATGTTCGGAGCGTTTACCAGGCCTTCAACGTATGTAAATGCAATATAAATGCAAATACAGGGTTTGTCCGGAAAGTAACAGGACTGATTTTCTTCCGACGCGACTGTACATTTTTTTAGGGTGGAAGCGGGGACGGCTTGGTTCACTTTTTTGCTTATAACTTGAGAACCGTTCATCCGATCTTTATCATTTCTTCGGCAAATTGATTCATTTTGCTAATTACTAACTATCTCTAACTAACTATACGAATCCTCTATCTTTAAAACTGTAGGAGATATAACTATTTTCCAAATTGTGGGGGCGGGAGGGGGCGTGGCCAAAATTAAAACAACAAACTTGATCTGCGTGCAGATAAAAGAAGCATTTGTCCCATACATATCAAACCTCTATCTCTTACCATCTCTGAGATCTAGGTGTTCATACAGACGGACGGACAGACGGACAAGGCTAAATCGACTCGGCTGTTGATGCTGATCAAGAATATATATACTTTATATGTTCGGAAATGATTCCTTCTGCCTGTTACATACATTTGCACGACTTTAGTATACCCTTTTTACTCTACGAATAACGGGTATAAAAATATTTACTGCTTCGATACGAGGGTTGTCAAAGTGTGTGGTTCAAAAAAAAGATATGGTGCTGGCGATTTCCCGTCTTCAGGTTGTGCGAAATGAGAACTAAAAACGGGATTATCTTAATAAATATGAAAGAGAGTGGCCTGACTGATGGGCAATCATCGCCCAGCCTAAATGGTAAGAGATAGAAAGCTGAAATTTAGACAGGAGTTTCTGTTAGTGGTGAAAGTGCGTACTAAGACGGGTTTTTGGAAAATTCCACCCGGAAAAGTCGGAAAAGCGTCGGAAAACTTTGTATGGGACAAATGTTATTTTTCATCCGATTGACTTGAAACTTGGTTTGTAAGCATAGTACGCGAAATTATTCGACACGTGTTTTCCCGATTTTGGAAAATCCGCCTACGAGGAAAATGGCCGGAAAATTCAGCTAATTTTTATCCAATTGGCTTGAAACTCGGTTTGTAAGGATAGAATAAGAATTAGTTTGAAATGCAATTTTCCGATGTTGGAAAATTTGACCTGACTATCGGAAAATTCTGCCTGAAAAGAACTATTTTTCATCCAATTCGCTTGAAACTCGTTTCGTAAAGACAGAATACGAAATAATTAAAAATGAGATTTTTCAATGTCGGAAAATCCACCGCCAGGCGTTTAAATGCCCGGAAAATTCTACGTGCAAAATAACTATATTTCATCCGATTGACTTGAAACTCGGTTTGTAAGGTCCAAATGAGAATTCATTTCATTTTCCGATGTTGGAAATAACGCCGGGATACCCACTGGGAAGTGAATGGGATGTGGGTGGGATTTAAGTGGGATGTGAGTGGTTAGTTGTTTTGGAAGTGGGTGGTAAGTGGTTATGAAGTGGGTGGTAAGTGGTTATGAAGTGGGTGGAATGTGGTGGGAAGTGGGAGGGATGTGGGAGGGATGTGGGTGGGATGTGGGAGGGAAGTGGGCAGGAAGTGGGAGGGATGTGGGCGGGAGGTGGGTGGGATGTGGGTGGGAAGTGAGTGGGAAGTGAGTGGGAACTGGGATGAAGTAGGTGGGTGGGAATTGGGTGTGGAGGATGGGGATGAGAGTTGGAGGGAAACCCATCAGCAAAGTTCGATTTCTAGGTTCTACGGGGTATTATTATATCTAACATTGTTTGGTTCTATACTGTTGAAGGCGCAGCTAAGCGCGACGGGCTTTATGCTAGTAACAGTATAAATGTCATTTTGGTCTGACCCTCGAAAAAAATTTCTGATTTTTTTTTGACAAAATGGCGGCCATTGAAAAATTAAAATTCGATTTGGGCCCTATTTTTGTAGTTTAGTGTAAAGAAGGGGTTGTCATATATTTTAAAAATATCTATATCGATATTTTTGGCGATATTGAAAAAGTATCATTTCGACATAAATATTTTGGGTGTAAAAACATCGATATTATCGATATTTTCGATGCTTTTCAAAAAAAGCCCGGATCTTAACAATGAACAGGCCATAAACTTATGGAACGAAGCAGTGTTTACTTATTTAATTCAATATTTTTCAAACTAGAGCATTCAAACTAGGGTTGTCGAAAATATTATCGATATTTTTGCCCAAAATGAAGAATATCATTATCGAATATTTTTCGGAGGCGATATATCGGATATCGAATATTTTTTGGTCATATTTTTCGGGGATATTTTTGTTTTAGCCTTTAGTCACAATGTTGCGAATAACTGTTTCTTGTGCTCTGGACATGTAACGCACAATGTTTAAAAGTTGTTTTATTAACATTAAACTGTGAAAAAAGTTGTAAGGACCATGGCAACTCAACACACATAAAGGCGCACTTTATCGCAAAGCACGGAGATGCCTAACTGAAATGCAGCTCATTTTTAAAAACAGTAAAGAATAACATGATTGCAGCATGACGACTATCGTCAAACAGTGGCAGTCGCCTATAGTCATGCTGCACATATATTGTTCTCCCTTTAAACACAAGTGTGCGACATCTGGAGACGTAATTTTTGAAGGATCGCTGTTCGCTGATCACACTGGATTGCAGAGAAAGACGCATTGCCAGTGCTTTCTGACTTGGCGTTGTCATATCTTATTTCACCGGGAAGCTCCGTGCCATCGGAACGGTTGTCATCGGCTATAAAAAGTGTGGTTTCTGACACCAGAAGCCGAATGACTGATGAGCACTTAATTCAACGAGTCTTCCTAAAATCTTTGTCTAACAATTATTGGTAAAATCAGAAGTTTTTAAGTTTGTAATAAGATATGACAATGCGCAGTTAGAAAGCATTTTAATAGGGTTCCGTTCCAGGGCAAACAACGGTAAATTCCAATTGTACTCCAATAATTTATTCTCCTGTCTTGGTGGTTGTTGAGATGGAGGTATTGTGATCAGCGAAGAACGATCCTTTAATAATTACGTCTTCAGATGTCGCACACTTGTGTTTAAAGGGAGAACAATATATGTGCAGCATGACTATAGGCGATTGCCACTGTTTGACGATAGTCGTCATGCTGCAATCATGTTATTCTTTACTGTTTTTAAAAATGAGCTGCATTTCAGTTAGGCATCTTCGTGCTTTGCGATAAAGTGCGCCTTTATGTTTGTTGAGTTGCCATGGTCCTTATAACTTTTTTCACAGTTTAATGTTAATAAAACAACTTTTAAACATTGTGCGTTACATGTCCAGAGCACAAGAAACAGTTATTCGCAACATTGTGACTAAAGGCTAAAACAAAAATATCCCCGAAAAATATCACCAAAAAATATTCAATATCCGATATATCGCCTCCGAAAAATATTCGATAATGATTTTCTTCATTTTGGGCAAAAATATCGATATTTCGATATATCGATAATAATTTCGACAAGCCTAGTGTAAAGGCCTGCTTCCAGATGATATAAAAATCAATTTTTATGTTGAAGTTCACATGAATAGAAACACTTTTGAACTGTTTTGAAATTTGAATGCTGTTGCAAAGCATTCTTATTTGAATAAAGTATTGTGCCGTAATAAAAATTTATGTCATCTGGAATCAGGCCTTAAAAAAAAATAGTAAAAATATTTTTAAAATAATGATTGAGGGTCAGACCAGAATGGTGACAATTCTGTGTCGATTTCACTTTGCATCATCAAAATCGGTTCAGTGTAACTTGAAATGGACGCAAGCTCAAAAAACGTGGTTTCGAGAAAAAGTAATTCAATAAAACAAAATTTCGGAAAAAAAATTTTGCACATGGAAAATACCCTCTTAACTAACCTTAAAATAGTTGTTGTCGTTGAAGATGTGCCCACTAGACTGAACATTATCATATGGCAATTTTTTTTTTTTAAATGTTCTGTTCCTCAGTGTCCAAAAAATTCGTAATAATTTCTAGTTACCGTAATGAGAAACAAAAATTCAAAATTTTAAGGTGTAATACTGGCGCCGTGGGCTTAAAGTTACTACATTAAATTTCAATTTCCCCTTTTTCATTTTACTTTTCGTAGAAGTAATCTTTGAGATGCCAAACATTGTTGTTGAATTTAAAATCTATTTTAAAAAATATTTTATGCAAATATGGGATATAGAGGTATCAAACAGCATTCATTTGATTGGCGCCTTGCGGGTAGAACTGAATTCAGCAAAGCTATCTTGAAAAGATGTCTTGGCGGTTCTTCTGCATAATACAAGAGGAAGCAAATACTCATTATGGGTCAGCCTAAACCTCACTATTCTTCAAATTGATGGTGTCTTCAAATCATTTGGGCTTACCAGGAAACTAGGAAGAAATTTGTGCAGAAGCTCAAGGAAAGAATGATTTTCGCGATAAAGATTTGTACTGCAACAGAGAAAGGAATTTTATGGACTGTTTATTTACTGAAAAGCCTCAAAGTTGTGAATGAGAAAGAGGCGCGAAACTAGCTGAGGAGTTTAATGAGCTCTTTACAAAACTCGATGCTGCACCTTCTTCAATGCATCGAAAAACACAGACAATCCAATCCTAGCAAAAGAACTACTATTATGAATAAATTTGAATAACCACTTTTAAGTTTTACTTCTTTTGATTTATTTTTAATTTTTTGGCCGGCCATTTAAATTAAAGTTTTTCGCCAGCAAATAACTTTTGTGGAATGACTCGTAATGTCGACTCGTATATGTTAGTTTTTGGTTTCTTGTTCGGCTCATATGCATATCCATGATTAGTAAAAAACCTTGAAAGCGTAGCGATTAAATTTGCTAAACACTTTATTTTATTCTTGGACAAATTATGAAGAATTCCACGCAAACAAAGCCAGCGGAAAATGGAATGTCCGGGTGAAAAATGCTTACGCCCAAGGACCACTTCATCTCACGGTATGTCACATACCGATCCTGCAGTATTAATTCAGGCACAGCACTGATTGTTTCTGGCACAGCAACCGTTTTTAAGTTTGGCATCTCAAAGCTTGCTTTAATGAAATAGTAAAATGAAAAATAGAGGGAAGCTAACTTCGGCTTTACCGAAGTTTATATACCCTTGGAGCATGATATATGCTGCCAGTTTTTTATATGGCTATATGATATTTATTTATCAAAAAAGTTTTTCTCACTAGAACTACATTTTGGACCGATCGTTCCTATGGCAACTATATGCTATAGTCATCCGATTTAAATCAAACTTGACAAAATTGTGTGGTAGTATATAATATAGATCTGTACAACGTGGGAGCGATAGCATTGAGAACAAAAAAGTTTTTCTTACTAAGACTTTTTTTCAGACCTATCTTTTGTATGGCAGCTATACTATATAGTTGTCCGATTTTGATAAATCTCGGCGAAATTATGTGAAATCATAGAATTATAGCATTGAAAACAAAAAAGTTTTTCTCACTAAGACTTTTTTTCAGACCTATCTTTTGTATGGCAGCTATACTATATAGTTGTCCGATTTTGATAAACCTCAGTGAAATTATGTGAAATCATAGAAAGCTTATAAATACGGGGGTTGGGAGCGATAGCATTGAAAACAAACAAGTTTTTCTCACTAAAACTACTTTTTCAACCGATCGTTCCTATGGCAGCTATATGCTATAGTCATCCGATCTGGCCGGTTCCGACAAATGTGCAGCGTATTTATACCAAAAGACTTCGTGCAAAGTTTGGTTGAGATAGCTTTAAAACTGACGGAGGAGATAGCATAGAAACAGACGGACAGACGGACGGACGGACGGACGGACAGACGGACAGACGGACAGACGGACATGGCTGTATCAACTCAGCTCGTCATGCTGATCAAGAATATATATACTTTATGTGGTCGGAGATGTTTCCTTCTGTGCGTTACAAACATCCGGACAATTTTAATATACCCTCTCCAAAGGTATAAAAAGGGGAAATGGAAATATAATGAAGAAACTTTAAACCCACGGCGCCAGTACTAAACGTTAAAATTTCGAAGTTTTGTTTTTTATTACGTTAACTAGAAATTATTACGAATTTTTTGCGCTCTGAGGAACAGAACATTTCCAAAAAAAATATTTTTCATATAAGGGACGACGTTCAGTCTAGTGCCCACATATGTATGTGCGACCAACATTGGCCAATGTTCAGACCTAATTTGGACCTTAGGGAATCCACTTTAAGATCGAGTTCAACCACAACAAAACCAGCAACCCTAGGGGACGTTGAGATGTCCGTGGGGACGCTCACAGCCAACCTAACCGAAGTAAACAAAACCTCATGCAAACTAATGTTTGGAATTTGAACAATTCATAATTTGACTTTAAAAATGTCAAATGTCATTCGGAGAGCGACAAATATTTAGTAAAAACTTTGACATTTACGAAATGGGTCGCTATTCGCTTGAAGAAAGTTGGGGAAATATTAAAAACATATATTTGGGCTTTTTTAGCTGGCTCGAGGTCAATGTTTTTTACGTGCTTATTAAAAACAAACAAACACGAGTTTTGATTTTCCAATATATTTCAAACCCCTTCGGGATTCGTCTTCAGGGAAAAAAGGCACAGCGTCCGCTTAGTCAGCTGTGGAGTTGAGTAAAAAAGCCCAAATAAAAAACATAGGTCACTATCCATAACAACATTAAAAACATATATCCAAAGTCGTGAGTCCTCGACTCAAACTGTGCGAAATTTGAAAAAAACATTTGACAAAAAAAAATCAATTTGTGGATCAATTCTTGAAGCGAGTTCATGAAAATGGAATGTGGGTGGATAAACCATCCCGTGTACGTACTCGACCGGTGCGCTCGACCGAAATCATTGCCAAGTCAGCCGTGGTGGTCATTTGATCGAAATTGTTTTTCATAAATAAATGACATGAACCAACCTTTCCAATCAATGTTCCACCTTTGAAAAACATCGAGACTTTTTTTATAGCAAAATTAGCAAAACATTTTATAGCAAAATAAAATTCTCCTGCTGAGCTGCAGAAAAGTACAAGCCGAGTGGGGTACCATAACCATGACAAGAGAGGTACATGGCGGAACGCCCCAGGGCGGAGTACTGTCACCTCTTCTATGGAACCTTGTGGTCAAATGTCCATCGAATGGCAGCTCAATCATGGACTCTACTCTCAAAGAGATTCTTAAGTGGACCACAGAAGTCGGACTTAGCATCAATGCGGAGAAGACGGTCCTCATTCTCTTCACCAAGTGATACAAAATACCGCAAGGGACTCCACCTACGATAAATGGAACACCGCTAACGCCAAAAAATAACGTAAAAGTACTATCGAGTGTAAACTATCCTGGAGACTCAATGTGCAGGAAAGGTTAAAAAAAGGCAACCAGCGCTATATGGATCCCAGAAGAGAAGTCCACATATCTAAAGCTAATGACAAGGTTTCCAAGTAAATTTATTTTTCAAAAGCAACTTTTTGGAAAACTGCTTCATTTTTCTAACTTTTTTGGTTTTTCGACTAAAAAAACAGAAAAAATTTTGAATTTTTAAAACTTCGAGGGTCGATGAAAAAAATTTCATATAAGGGATCGAAAAAAATGAATTTTCTTTATTTTTGTAAATCATATTTTCGGATCTGCTTGAAAGTTTTACAGGATGATTATAAGACCCTAATCAAATGTTAAAGCAAATAAAAACAAAAAAATTTCATCAATCAGTACCCTTAAGAAAGATTCTATTCCTTCTTTATACAGCTATCAGAGCCACAGTTTTGATCTATCTGCTTGGATTTTGTTCCGAAGTTACAGTTTTTTGGATCGGTTCAGTAGATTTTAAGTTCTGATGTACACGAACTTTAAAAAATAATAAAAAAAAAATAATTCAGAAATAAAAAAAAAATATTTTTTAATAACTAATTAACCGCGATTTTTTTTTTTAGCTAAAATCGAGTTTTTCACTTCGAAATGCTGTAAAAAATAGAAGAAAAAAAAAAAAAAAAAAACTTCTCCTGATTACATCACCTTAAAAATGCGTGTCAACTTTTTTTTGGATCGGTTCAGTAGATTTTGAGTTCTGATGTACACCGCAAAACCACTTTGTTTCAAGGTACCACTGGAGATTCAGCGTCACCTGCTTATTTATCAATATTTTTCTTACAAAATTTTTTCTGACATACTTTAAAAGTTGTACAATAATATGTAATAAAGTTTAAATAAAATTATATTATTGATGTCGCCGCAAAAAATCATAAATATCATAAATAATCCGCTGAATGTCAAGTCCATATAAAAAAAAGGTCCCTACGCTAGGTTGAACTCAGACAAACTAAAATTTCCGTTCCTTAGCTATCAAGCCGAAAAGCTAGCGAAAAAAATAATTATCTAAATTCAAATGCAAGCAAATCAGCGCTGTGTGACCGTATTTGATCAAAGTAGGAGAACATTTGTGCTTATATTGGTATGCTATGGGTGGTCATAGGAAAATTTTCGTAGCTGATGCTTAAAGGTAAACATGTGGACTGTTCAATTTTTTTTCGATCAGCATAAGTTGACTCTGGGTAGAATTATTTTTGGAAATGTCCATATGCTTTTTAGCTAAAACAAACTCATTTTGGATATGATCATCTTTAAAAATTACAAATGTTAATATTGATTCAATGTTAAAATTCAACATTTTTTATACCAACAGAAATAAACCTAAAATCCGATTTCTACTAATTACTTACATTTAAACTTATTTTTTTATATGGAACTCTTGAACAAATTAAATTTGAAAAATACTGAACGTATCGACGCTGAGATGGGATTGTTACTCCTTTACGATCCTTTGTACGCTTCTCGTCATACCATGCCAACGCTTCATCTGCAGTTTTTTGCAAGCCACTATACAGCAAATAGGCGCAAATCATAGTTCCTATAAATAAAAAGTGTTATATATTGATTAGTAATTTAGATACATGACATGAGTATCAAAAAATTAAATTTTAAACCATTTAAAACAACACGTCTCAATATTTTTAATAAAAATAAATATAATATTTTAAATATATCTGGCGACCTTCTACTCTGGTGCAAAAGCTTGTAAGCAATTTTGTGGCATAAACTTAAATTATAAACCATATACAAAAACACGTTTCAATATTTAAAAAAAAAAATAAATATACAGCAATGTTCTCAATTCCACTTCCACAAAAATTTTGTGATTTAAAATCTATTTAGTACTAAATTTGAACTCTAAATCACAAAACAGTTGTGAAAGTGATATTGAGAACATGGCTGATCACAAAACAGTTGTGAAAGTGATATTGAGAACATGGCTGATAATATTTTAAATATAAGGTTGTCAAAAAAGTCTTGCGGTATTTCCGCTAGCTTGTCTTTGCAAGCGCGTAGTTCTAAATGTATTCGTCGCATCGGTTCACGCTAGAGCTTTTTGGAAAGCTCTTTTCACGCGCTAACACGTGTTTGATTTATTGTTGTTATACACTTGAAAAGTGTATTATAATTTTGCCCAGAAGTTTGCAACGCATAGAAGGAATCATCTCCGACCACATAAAGTATATATATTCTTGATCAGCATGACGAGCTGAGTCGATTAAGCTTTGTCCGTCCGTCTGTCCGTCTGTCTGTTTCTACGCGAACTAGTCACTCAGTTTTGGAGCTATCGAGCTGAAACTTTGCACAGAGTCTTCTTTTTACTGCACGCTGCTAATATGTCAAAACCGACCGGATCGGATGACTACTTCTTGTAGCTGCCATACAAATGTTCGTTCGGAAAAAGGATTTTAGTAAGAAAAACTGTTTTGTTCTCAATATTACTGCTCTCAAACACGGTCATGGGTAATAAGTAATGTTTTTAAGCTGATCTGCGAAGTTTGGTCGAAGTCGCTAACAGTTGTGACAAGCTATTTCAAGTGTATCAAAACTTCGGTACAGACGAAGTTAGCTTTGCCTTTCTCGTTTTTTTTTTTAGTCGTTCGTGAGTTATAGCGTCGCAAACATGGAGCAAAATAAAGAGAAAATACGGCATATTTAACAGTACTACTACGATAAAGGCAAAAATGCATCTCATGCTGCCAATAAAATTTGTGCAGTTTATGGACCCGATACAGTTTCCATTTCCACCGCACAACGATGGTTTCAACGTTTTCGTTCTGGTGCAGAGGTGATCGAAGATGCGCCACGGTCCGGAAGGCCTGTCGTCGAAAATTGCGATAAAATCGCTGAATTGATCGAAAGAGACCGGCATAGTAGCAGCCGTAGCATCGGCCAAGAGCTGGGCATGAGTCATCATTACCAAACAGTATTAAATCAATAAAAAGCGCACCACTATTTAAGAAAAGTTTAGAACACCATCTCAAACAATAGCACAAATATAATAAATAATTTATTTTTTATTTTTCCGGTTCAAGTAATAGTGATTGGTTATATAATTATCGTAGTTTAAGCAGTATATTTTTGTATTGTTTTCAAGTCGATTGCAACCAGTGATTAGTGCCATAAACATAAGCCCAGTACTTCATAAGAAATAAAAACAACAAAACACCGTTATAAACCATTTGAAGAAGCTTGGATTCAAAAAGAAGCTCGATGTATGGGTGCCACACGACTTGACGCAAAAAAAACATTTTTGCCAGAATGGATGCATGCGAATCGCTTCTGAATCGCAACAAAATCGACCCGTTTTTGAAGCGGATGGTGACTGGCGATGAAAAGTGGGTCACTTACGACAACGTGAATCGCAAACGGTCGTGGTCGAAAAGCGGTGAAGCTGCCCAGGCGGTGGCCAAGCCTGGATTGACGGCCAGGAAGGTTCTTCTGTGTGTTTGGTGGGATTGGCAGGGAATCATCCACTATGAGCTGCTCCCCTATGGCCAAACGCTCAATTCGGACCTGTACTGCCAACAACTGGACCGCTTGAATGCAGCACTCATGCAGAAGAGGCCATCTTTGATCAACAGAGGCCGAATTGTCTTCCATCAGGACTACGCCAGGCCACACGCATCTTTGGTGACGCGCCAGAAGCTCCGGGAGCTCGGATGGGAGGTTCTTTTGCATCCGCCGTATAGTCCGGATCTCGCACCAAGTGATTACCACCTATTTCTGTCCATGGCGAACGAGCTTGGTAGTCGGAAGTTGGCCACAAGAGAGTCCTGTGAAAATTGGCTCTCCGAGTTTTTTGCCAATAGGGAAGCGAGCTTCTATAAGAGGGGCATTATGAAGTTGGCATCTCGTTGGGAACTCGTCATCGAACAAAACGGCGCATATTTGACTTAAATCGCATTATTATAACCATTTTTATGAACAATTGAAAATTCAATAAAAATACCGCAAGACTTTTTTAACAACCTTATATATCTGGCGATCTTCTACTCTGGTGCAAAAGCTTGTAAGACTGTGCACTATGGGCGATTAGCCCAATTTTGTGGCATAAACTCTAAAAATAAGGCTAGGCGCTTGAAATTTTGAGCAAATGTGTCTTATATTGAAGAAAAAATGTCGTCAATTGGGACATGCCCTAACTTTCCGCCCTTACAACTGCCTGAAATGGTGTGCAATTTGGCACATTTGACAAATTGAAACATAGGTAATTATGTGTATTAACCACGCCCCCTGCCACTTGCCCCTTCCCAACCGCAACCCCACTACTATAGATGAAAAATTAATTACACACCTGATCATATTAATAGGTACAGTGTACCTAGTGTAAGGGTGGACGCCGATAAAAAAGTTGACTGATACCATCTTAAACGATTACTTTTAGGGTGTACATAATAATTTAAAAAATCAAAAAATTTTATATCATGTTTTAACCTCTGCGAAAAGAGTTCAAAGTTTTCGCAAATATTACGTATAGGACACGTTCACCGAATCGAAACTTCTCCGTATCATTTTAAAAGTTGTCAAATTTGAATTTAATCGAGCAACAAATAAATACAGAGCAGGAATCGAATGTAATTTTGTTCGGTAGACTAAGACCAAATATTGACGAAGCGAGCCCATTTCCAACGAAGAGATGCGTTTTATCCACGCTCTTATATGGGACTAAGTTTTAAGACTGTCCGTTTCGGAAAGTGCGACTAATGTGGCTCGCAAGTTGGAGTCAGCAAGGTCTACGAGCGGGATTCCGCATGAAAGCATGGACCTTCTAGTCAGATACTGCCGACATAACACTGGAAACCATTTTGAGTGACCATTTGGGCTACCATGGTCGATTCGCTAAACTTAAGACACCGCTCCGTGGAGACCGTTTGGAATCGATAAATGAAATAGAGCCCGAAACGAAGATGGAATTGAAGCCTATTCCGGAAGAAGACTGCGGCATGTTTATAAAATTGTAAATTGAGACTGCTTTCAGGGGAATGAAATGAATTTTCAAAAATAAATAAAAAATTTTTGATTTATAAAGAAATTCCCTGTATTATTTTCATATATAAGTATAGTAATCCTATTTATTTTTAGATCCTTAGAGAACGGGAATTATCAAGTGGACGATAGTCTATTTATAAGCAGCGCAGGAAAAATAGACTATTCGAAAAAACGGCTGCAACCGTGATGCGCAGCACTTCAGTTCAGTTCGTGTGGGAACTCACTTCAAAGATGTCCTGATAAAAGTGAACAGAGCAGAATAGTAGAAATTTTTCCGTAATATACAATTTTTAGAAAATATATATTTAGTAAATATTATTTGCATATTGTATAGAAAAAACAAAATTTTCAATGGTCTTGGTACCTTTTTGTCAAATGTTATGACTTCAAACCAAGTCTACGCCAACTACTTAAAAATTAAACATGTAGGCAAGGGCAACAGTATGTATGAGTGATAAACTTTGAATCCAAGTCACAGACCCTAAAACTAACTTTCTCAAAAATTTTTTTTGTTATGCCTTTTTTAGACGAAAACGCATCGTTTACATTTTTCCATAATAAAATGTCCGACCTAAGGTACACACATAATCTCTGACTTTAAGGCAGCGATGGCCCTTGGTGGCATCCCGGGGCCGAAAACATTTCGCTATTCACATGTACACGACCCGAGCGCTTGCCGAAGCTGAGACCAAAAGAACAGAAAGGCGTCATTCGCTCGACAGAGTTCGAAGAGATTAGGTCGAACCAGATTCACGGAGCTTTATTTTCGTACACTAATACACTCTCACTTTTTGGCCTCGCTCTCGCTGGCCATCCCTGCTTTAAGGTAGCAGAAAACAGTTTTATTCATTGTTTCAAACTTAAAATTTGTTGTCATTGGTTTTTAAACTATTTGTTTTTAATAAAATAAACTTAATTATAACAGGATGGTAATATAACATAAGAGACCATTTTGTGTTTCAGATACGTTTTCAGTGTGATCATAATAATAGGTACACTGGAGGTCTCCCCCCCCTTGCCGCCTCCATAGTCAGCCGCCATCGATTTATACGCCTTTTTTACTGAAGCTTCCTCGTCCATCCTGGTGACATGTCCTATCCAGCGCAGCTGCTGCTGCTTTATGCGCTTGAACAGCGCACAGTTCGTCATTTTTTCGAATGAGGAAATTATCGCCTTTTAAAGGTCCATAAATCCTCGGAAGAATTTTTCGTTCAAACACGCCAATCGCCGTTTTATCCGCTGCTGTCATTGTCCATGCTTCTGCGCCGTATTGCAGGACTGGGATGATAAGCGACTTGTATGGGGATATTTTTGTTCTTCGCGTGAGGTCTCTGCGCTTGAATTCCCTACTTAGCCCATAGTAGAATCGGCTTGCAAGAGTGATTCTTCGGGATTCGTCGGATTTCCAGGCTGATGTTGTTGTCGCTGATTCCACTGTGCAACACTAAAAAGTTGATACGTTCGAGATGAAAAAATTCTGAAAGGGTATGATGGTGGTATAAAAATCCTATCTAGTTTTGGACTGGCTGCCGTTTTCTATTAACCGCACTTTGAAATTTTCGGCTTTTGATTTACATTTGCAACTCCATATCTCGTGAACTATTTGGAATTTCGCTTGGACGTCTTAAAGGAAGTTGTTGCCCTTAGATTGGTTTACAAAACATTTTTAAATAGCAAGTCACAATATATTTAAACTCAAAATTACAAAAATGTCGTAAAATCAGCAAGTTTTCCCCACATTTTGTACAGTTTTATAACTTTGTCTTGAAAACTGTAACGAATTTGACTAAGCTTTCCAACTTGATTCGATAGGTTCTTCATATAGTTATGGCCCCTTAAGCATTTATAATTTCAACCAAAACTCGAAAAATCACAATTTTTGGTAGCTTTTTTTTCGTATTAAATCAATAAAATAGTGAAATAATATAACTTAAAAATTTTAACTAAAGAAAATTGTTTTTTCTTTTTTACCATATTCTTTAGCATTGGTCTTCCATGGTATCTATCGCGGTTCAGTATTGTCAAATTGATGGCAATGTTATTATGTGTGGTCATTTGTAAACTTGAAAAACAGTTTCTTAAGTATTTAGCGGTCTTATTACCATGGAGATCCGTTAGCTATAAATTGCGCTCATCCATTGATCCTTCCAGGATTTTTCACTTGATTGGTGTTAACGTTCTTAATTTTTACTATTTTTAATCCTCTTTGGTATTATTTCGCGATTTTAAAAGTCGATAGTCACGGTAAATGGGTTAGAATAAATCGCGAACCACAGAGTCTGTGGCTCCCGGCGTAGAACAGAGAGCTGGGGCTCACGAGCCGAGAGCGGCTCACGTGCTGTGGCTCACGAGCCGAGAGCCGAATGATAGCTCCCGGCTCCCGAGCTGTGTGTAGTGAGCTGAGAGCGAGAGCTGGCTCCCGAGAGCTGTGAGCAAAGAGCAATTCCGAACCCTGCCTATAATATTGTTTTTTTTTTAGTGTTTTTATGACAGTTTTACATGCTTTTTGGCTATTTACTATATGAAAGAGTAATTATATGGAGTTTGTTCGTACTAACGGTTTGTTTATTTTGGTCTAACCTACAACTTCGTACCGTTTTACTTGTCCAAATTTGTAACGGGTTTTAAGATATACTTGAAAAATTTTAAAAAAGTGGTAAACACTTAAATTTTTTGGACAACTTTTGTAATTTTGAGTATAGAGATGCAATTTTTTTGATTTGCTACAAAGAATTGTTCTGTAGGTCAAGCCAAGAGCAACAACATTACTCAAGACATAAAAGCAAAATTCATAATAGTTTACGAGATATGGAAGCAATAATCCTACTCTGAAGCCTAGTACGGAGGGCGTTCGAATTTTGTTTCAAGAAATTTGCCTAATATTCCTTTTTGTGGAATATAAATGGCAGTGTGACCAGGTAAACTTAAAAAATAACGGAAACGGAAAATAAATAAATAGGCCAGCTGATTTGTATTATGACTTAACTATAAGAATTAAATAAAATGAGGCACAATGCACAACATGGAGGAAGTTGCAATTGCAGTTGCAGTGGCAGCTATTAAAATGAAGAATGTGAGCAAGCATACAAAATTGCCTTTTTAAAAAAAAAAAAATTATTCCCGGGTTCGCAATAAAAAAAAAATAATATTTTCTTTTCCCCTTTTAAAAACAAAAAAGGGGGGGAGGAACCCCAACCCAAGGGCCCATTTTCCTAAAACGCAAGATGGCTCGGTTCATGCCTTGTGGTGTGCCCTGAAACAACATGACAAGAGTGGCGCAATGCTCCATCCTGATTGTGTGGTGCAGGAGTAGGAGACAGCCACACGAAATGATTATATGCAATCCTTTTCTCAACTGGACACCAACTGCTTCACAAGCCCTTTTTGTAAATGCGGTGTCCAGTTGCTTGCCATCTGTAATGTCCCACAAACAGGCATTGTTTTTCACTGCATCAATTAATACATTCTTGTCTCCATAACTAAAATTTTTTTTTTTTACGCAAGGATGATGTTTTGGTTGGTCACAGCTTAAAGCCGTATGGACCAGATACAAGGTGCAGTCTTGGTAAGGCGCGCGGCTCTTCCAAGGCATGTGAGATTGGCAATTGATAGAAATAATATTAATTTTGTACAATTTAACTTTGTTTATAAATTCAAACACTTTACTCAAAAATCAAAACCAGCTTCTTTAATATATTTCGCAAGCTCTCTGTAATGCAAGGGCTCCTTCGAAAGCAAAAGATCCTTTACATTCCCGAAGTTGCGAAATATTCTATATTTCCTTCTTAGAGCAGAATGTCTTTGGCAGTGAAAAATAAGGTGCTCTGCAGACTCAGCTACATTGCACACATCACAAACGTTGGTTGGAACTCTTTGTATCATGTATAAGTAATTTTTGTCGTACGTATGTCCAGTCATAAGTCTATTTATAACCTTAATGTCCCTTGCTTTCCATTTTAGATGAGAGTGCCACGGCTTCTCCGGGATCTCAGGAAAAATTTCTGCAAAGAACCTACCTTTTACCCTTGAAAGATCTTTGTAATGATCATTCCAATTTGAAAAGTTCCTTTTTTTAATAAGCCTAACAGCTTCGCTGTAACTTAAATATACTTTGTATCTATCACCCTCTATCACAGCTTTTTTTGCAGTTTCATCAGCCTTTTCATTGAACTTAATACCCTTGTGGCCAGGAACCCATATGATATCAACGTTTTCTATACTCGACCTGTTTAGCAGGCTGTGAATATCACATACCACATATGACTTAGAATTATAATCCCTTAACATGGATATCGCACCCATGCTATCAGAAAATATCACAACCTTCCTGTAATTACTATCACTAGCTATTTGACAAGCTATTTTAATAGCAAACAGTTCAGCACATACTGAGGATAGTCTTTGATTAACTTTGTACATTGTTTGTCTATCTTCACTGATATTGACTATGCCTAGTCCCACACAATCTTCACTAACCGAAGCGTCCGTAGCAAAAATAGTCCAGTTATTCTCCTTATACACGGCAAATTTCTCACTATATATGGCCTTCAGATGTTCTGGAGCCATTTCGTTTTTACTAATTCTTATCGTTTTGCTATTTAACACTAGTTTGGTGCAAGGTACAAAGGAGTAAGCCATTTTGGTGTCGTCAAGGATATCCTTAAAGATATTGTAAACAAAGGTGTAGCTAGTTTGAGCAAACGCTGTCGTCACGTTATGATACAAATCCTTATTGATTTGTTTGAGTTTTAAGAGCTCTTTGACCGCCAGTAGCTTTGCTCTCCATGCCGGAGGAAGCGTACCTGTCAATACAAATGAAATATGTTGCGGAGTGTCTGGAGTAACACCAGCACACCTCCGAAGGGCCTGCGCTTGTGCTATATTCATGTCCTTGGCCGCTCCTATACCAAGATTGGCAAAGGTCGATATTGCATATTCATGCTTTGATCTGACGAAGGACTTGAAAATGTTTGTAGCAACTCTAGGTCTCAGACCTGACTTTATGCTGGTAGCCATCTGAAGCATTTTAACACTGATTTTGCTTTCCTTTTTTAGTTTATTGATGTGAGCTTTATTGGACATGTTGGAGCATATTTTCCTTCCCAGGAACACTATTTCTCTTTCATTTTTAACTGTTACACCCTCTAAGCATAAATCAAAATTTCTTCTTTTACTAATGCTCATAGATAAAGTATGTGTTTTGGAAGGGTTAAAAGATAAACCCAAATCCAAGCATAGTAATCTGAAGTCAGAAATTTTACTTTGCAGTATTTCTACTGCTCTCTCAAAGGAACCGGAGTGAGATAAAATATAAAGTCATCAGCAAACTGAAATACCTTCGTATTTTCATCTTCAATTTGATGCAACCTTTTTGTGTATAAGTTAAACAGTACTGGTGATAAACAGCTGCCTTGAGGCAGACCACCATTCACCTCTTCGACAGCATTCCCTAGTCTCAAATACCGCTTAGAAAGGAAGTCTGTGATCCATTGAACATATTGTTCCGGAATCCTTTCGTGCATCATGATTTGCTTCAACGAGTTCAAATTAACACAGTTATATGCATTATTAATGTCAAGTGACACTAACACCACAGCTTGTTTCATATGTTTTAGACACCCGGTTGTGTGTAGCAAGTCGTTTATACACATTGAGGAGGACTTTCCCTTTCTATAGGCATACGTTCTTTGAGGAAGAATACCATACTCATTTATTATCCTATTTAACCTTTCCTTTATCATGGAGTTAAGTATTTTGGCAAGCACAGAAATCAGCGATATAGGTCTAAAATTCTTGTAGTCGCTCAGGTCCTTGTCTTTTTTGGGAATCGGTGTAATCTTAATCACTCTCCAATCAACTGGAATGAGGTTCGCTTGAAAAACAGTGTTGAATTGATCCAACAAAAATTTCTTTGCATCATTGTTTAAGCTATTTACCATCTCATATGTTATTCTGTCTATTCCTCCCGCCGTTTTCTTATTCATACTTAGCACTTTCTCTAATTCCTGTTCTAGGAAGTTACTTTGGGGAATAGCCGAATTTGTGTAGCTAACAGTACTTCTAGCTTCTGGTGGTACTTGATTTTTTAAATACTCTAAGTATTCCTGGTGCTTATTTTCATCCATTCGTCGAAAATCTCCACTCTGTTGATTCTTAAGACTGCTTAAAAATCTCCAAGCCATTCTTGAGTTCGGTTGTTTGTCAAGTTCCTCAATCCTTTCCATATAACTATTCCTTTTTGCTTTCTTAACAGCATCTTTCCATTCTTTCTTCATATTAATCGCTGTTACATAAGTATTCATGGAAGGATACCTATTAGCATTTAACAAGGCATCGTTATATTTAGCGTTTAAGATTTTCAGCTCATTTGACCACCAGTATTTTGGAGATTTATGATCTCTTACCTCATAAGTTGCAGCCTTGATGTGCCTATCAATTGTTTTAACTACATTCCTGAAATCACCTGTGAAGGTAATATCATTTAGGCTGTGTAGTAATCTACCTTTCGAGAGAAACTTTTTAGATTTAACCAAACTGTCAAACAATTCAAACGTGATTGGATGATGATGACTGCCACCAACAAAAATGTTTTTTACATTCCACACGTAGCTAGAGCAGCTATTTGTGAAAGTAAGATCAAGTACCGAACCAGTGTTGCTGTCAATATGTTGTCTAAATGTGAGATTACCATCATTGAGACATCGGAAGCCAGCGCTTGACATGACCTCTACAATAAACCGACCCCTTGCATTTGTAGACGTGTCACCAAAATTGATATGTCTAGCGTTAAAATCTCCTGCTATAAAGACATCATTCATGTGTTCAATTTGGGCGAGCAACATGAAAATCTCCCTTTTAAAAACATCCGTTGCTATATTCGGTGGAAAGTACACAGAAACAATTGTAATATTTTTGGTGAGATTTGTTGTGCATCCAATAATCACATCGTGTTGCGTTCTGTATGGTATTCTTTTTATTTTTATACTAGCTTTAAAGGCAAGTGCTACCCCACCATAGCCATCTTCTCTAAATTTTTCAATAAGATTGAAATTCGCAATCTTTCTTCTGAGAGGGTTTTCATCATGTGAAAAGACCTCAGATAGGATTGCTATGTCATATGAGTTAGTGTTTAACATAAATTCTAAATCTGCCTTGTTTGCGGTCAGAGATTGAATATTTTGCTGATAAACTTTAATACTCATCTTCAAAATCATGGACCTCACTAAGGTCATTTTGATGTTTGAAATTAGAGTATCCAGATCTATTCTTTAAAAGGAATTTATGTTTTAGTGTATTAATCACTGATATTGCTTCATCATTACCCCTAATTAAGGGTGTAAGACTATTAACAATATTAGTAATTATAGAAATAGTATCTTCCGTCGGTTTAACCGGAAATTTATACTTCAGGTTACTGGAATCATGCGTGTACGACTCTAATTGATAATGTGGTTTTGGTTTGTGTGGAGCCACAACCTTTTGAACCAACTTTGTTCTGTAAGAATGCTTGTTGATGATTTGATTGACACTAGTGTCATTGCTGATCGTTGGCTTAGCATTTTTGTCTAAGGTTGGAAAGTTTTTGTCGTAATCTTGATATGTACTGAAATTATTGTTCACGGAGGCATACATAGTCAGAACTTCCTTCCTAGCCAGCTTTTTAATTGTCATGATCTTCATGATATCAAACTCTTTAGCCCAGACAGGACATACATCACGATTCGCAGAAGTATGCCCACTGCTGTTACATAGTATACACTTGATGTTTTGACACTTGTCATCACATTCATAGCTTCCACATTTTCTGCATCTTTTATTTGATTTGCATCTCACTGTGGTATGCCCCAAGCGTCCACAGTTGTAGCATTGTCTAATCATGGGAATGTAATGAGTCACTCGCAAGGAACACATATGTAGAAAAACTGAATAAGGAATTTCATTTCCTGCAAAGGCTATCTTAACAGTTTCAGTTGGCTCTAACACAACCTTGTCTTCTCCTTCACTTTCATTCTTTTTTTTCCTCATAATTCGTTCAACATACTTGACCTGTACATGTGAGTCGATATTGTTCATAATATTTTCCTCCGAGAATCCTACAGGAACACCTTTGATAATGCCATACGTTTCTACATACGACTTGGGAATGAATACCTTTATTTGCATATTCTTCAGCATTTTATTTTTTACAGCATCATTAGCTTCATTGCCATTTTCAAATTGAATCTTATACAGAGAGATACCTAATGGAATGATGCCTTTAATGCCTGTCAGTTTGACATGTTGAATCTTCTCAAAGAAGTATAATCCATTTTTAAAATTTTTATTTTCAAATTCCTTACATTCTTTTGTGTCAACCAAAACACTTGCCATACCAACATGGCTATCGTCATACAAAACTATTTCCTTTTCAGTACCATTGTCATTTTTACCATAACCCTTGTTGGTCACATTTTTATTCATATCTAATTTTTTTTGGTATTTGTTTTTGGGAAGGTTGGTCACACTGTTTCCCACATCAGCCATCTTTTTTCCCTCTGCAACTACTATGTTTTTTCCATTTCTCTTCATCTCTTCCTCATATTGTTCCACTACCTTTTTCTGCAAAACTTCGCTGTTTGATGCTATGTGTTCTGTGGCCCCACCTGGACTTAAACAAGCCTGATACTCATCGTTGCTGTCTTCATCCAAATCATCGTCAATTCGATTCGTCTTTTTCAGTCCAGCTTTCTTGTTCGCTTGGTGAATTTTTTTTGCCAAATTTTTAATGTTAAAATCTAAGGTGTTCTCAGTCGTCATTTCTTTATTTATTAAGTCACCTATGCCGACACAACGTTTGTTTGATGTAGATGCAATCGCATCATCATGCTCTGCGTGCCTTTTAAGGGCAGACGCCGGGGCATCGACGTCGCCCATTTTACTAATGCCTGGTTTAACCAGTCTGCCAAAGACTCACCTGCACCAATCCTCAGAAAAAACACTTAATTGATTTAACAACCGTAACACTGGTCCTGCTTCTTTTGTAAAAATTTAATTTTAATTTTTTTTTTTCCACTGAGCACACGAGAAAATCAACTGCCTCACTCGGCTGCCTAAACGGAAGAGGTAACTAAAATTTTGCAGATGATTTATTTACTTTTGCCCTGCCTTTTGACAACTGACACAAGGAAAAAATGACTGCACAATATCTCTGGGAGAAATATTAGCTGTTCGATACAGTCCTCACGGTTCGTCGATATGGCAACTCTCAAAATTCCTTGTGTGTATTGCTTGGCTTTCTGCGTACCCAACATCAGAATGAGGCAAGGAAAAATTCCTTAAGCAATTTTTTTTATATGGAGTTTGACAGCTAAAGGAAAATTCGAACGCTCTCCGTACTAGGCTTGAAGCTGAAAAGTTCAATGTGCAATAAAAAGAAAACGGCAGCTAATCGGAGCAAACCCCGACAGGGTTTTTATACAACCATCATACCCTTTCAAAAATTTTTGGACCCGACCGTATCAACTTTTTTGAGTTGAAAAATGTGTCACAGTGTTATAGTCGTTCCGAGGTGAACAGAATCCTCTACAACTTTAAAGTTGTACTCTCCCATTGTAACAGATTATCCAAGACGCAAGGACTTTCTGTCCGCGTATACTAGGTATTTCGTTTTGTCCTTATTTACCGCTAAACCCATTAGTTCAGGCATATGAATGTGTTTACAATCATAAAAATGTGGGAATAAAATAAAAAGAAAGACCACGTTTTACGGTAAAGTCTGGAAATATGTATGCAAATCGAATTGAAACATATGTATGTACATTGTTGAAGTTAAACCTGTATGTATGCTCGGTAAAAAATGTAAAATTGGCTACACAGCTCCTCCAACGGGGCCAAGCCAAGCCTTCTTACATGTATGCTCGGTTACTACATCAAATGGCTCACATTAAACGAATTTAAACTTATGTATTGTTTTATATTGTCAGTGTGCTGTCTAAAAATTAAGATAAATGTACCATTGTTTATTATGATAAGTTATGGCTGATGGTTAAAAACCAAGCCTCTGTTTTTCCAAATAAAATACTACACTCCTGCCCAAAATTATACGACACCATGAAAATTTTAGTATCGACCCTCGTAGGACAATGGGAAAGCATAATACAACGAATTCAAGTATGCAGAATGAAAGCTTAAAGAATTCTGCTTAAAATATGACATTCTTATCTCTGATTGCATCTCGCGTTTTCAAGTAGCGGTTAAAAAAGCAAAAAAGGTGGATTTTTGTCATGTCTGCAAGTGTATCAAAATTATACGACATATTTCAAATATTGCGGCTGGAGAGAAAGATTTGGATTGTATTAATTTTTTTTATATATCTGCTAACAATTTGATGAATTTATAATAAAATGCCGCGTGATCGTTTGTTATCCGACGAGGAAAATGGAAGGATAAGAGCCTACAACGATGTTGGCTTTAATGTAAGCGAAATATCGCGGAAATTGTTCGAACAAGTTGTGTTATCACCAAATTTTTGAACAATCCGGATGAATATGGTGAGAAGCATAGCTCTGGAAGAAAACCCAAGTTGTCTGACCGCGAAAAACGTCGCATAATACTTAAAGCTAGCAATTCGATAGCTTCGTGCTACACACTTGCCTCATGTTGCAGTACTCCTGTGTCACGGATGACTGTTTGGCGGACGCTGAAATCATCGGAGTGCATTGTCAGAGGAGTCTTAAAAAAGGCTCCGTTCTTAAAGTCGCAGCACTAAACAGCACGACTTCAATTTGTGGAAATAAAACTTGTAGAGAAACTGGGTCTCGGTATAAAATGTTCACTTTATTTTGTTTAAACAGCTTTGTTCAATATTTATCATTTAGATAATTTTTTTTGATGAAAAATAATTTAGTCCTGACGGCCCAGATGGGTTTCTGCACTATTGGATAGATTTGCGTAAGGATCCACTTATGTTTTCCAAACGCAATTTCGGAGGCGGATCCGCAATGGTTTAGGGAGCCTTTCATGCGTCTGGAACGCTTGATCTGTGCTTCACAAGCTGCAGGATGAACAGTGGAGAATACAAAAAGTATTGGAGGATCATCTTCTGCCATTTTTGATAAGAGACCAAGCATTCATAAATGTTCTCCATATGGATGTTTTGGTCGGGGAGCATGCTGGCCACATCCAAAACATTTACGTGGCTGAACACTTTAGAGAACATTGTAGGTCTCTCTGCGCAATAGGCGTGTTTACGCCAATAAAAACAAGATTTCTTTCTATATTTATTTCCAAAAATGGCAGAAGACGATCCTTTAATACTTTTAAGTATTCTTCACTGTTCATCCTGGAGATTGTGAAGCACAGATCAAGCGTTCCAGACGCATGAAAGGCTCCCCAAACCATTGCGGATCCGCCTCCGAAATTGCGTTTGGAAAACATAAGTGGATCCTTACGCAAATCTATCCAATAGTGCCAAAACCCATCTGGGCCGTCAGGACTAAATTTTGTTTCATCAGAAAAAATTATCTAAACGATAAATATTGAACAAAACTGTTTAAACAAAATAAAGTTAAAATTTTATACCAAGGCCCAGTTTCCCTCCAAGTTTTTTTTCTACAAATTGAAGTCGTCGAACGGACCCTTTTTTAAGACTCCTCTGACAATGCACTCCGATGATTGCAGAGTCCGCCAAACAGTCATCCGTGACACAGGCGTACTGCAACATGCGGCAAGTGTGGAACACGAAGCAAACGAATTGCTAGATGTAAGTATTATGCGAAGTTTTTTGCTGTCAGACATCTTGGGATTTCTTCCAGAGCTATGCTTCACTCCTTATTCATCCGGATTGTTAAAAAAATTTGTGATAACACAACGTTTTCGAGCGATTTTCCGCGATATTTCGCTTACATTAAAGCCAACATCGTTGTAGGCTCTTATCATTCCCTTTTCCTCGTCAGATAACAAACGCCCACGCGGCATTTTATTACAAATTTATTAAATTGTTAGCAGATATATATAAAAACGAGAAAGGCAAAGCTAACTTCGTCTGTACCGAAGTTTTTATACACTTGAAATAGCTTGTCTCAACGGTTAGCGACTTCGACCAAACTTCGCAGATCAGCTTTAAAACATTACATATTACCCATGACCATGTTTGAGAGCAGTAATATTGAGAACAAAACAGTTTTTCTCATTAAAACCCATTTTTCGAACGAACATTTGTATGGCAGCTACAAGAAGTAGTCATCCGATTTGGTCGGTTCCGACATATTAGCAGCGTGCAGTAAAAAGAATACTCTGTGCAAAGTTTCAGCTCGATAGCTCCAAAACTGAGGGACTAGTTCGCGTAGAAACAGACAGACGGACAGACGGACGGACAAAGCTTAATCGACTCAGCTCGTCATGCTGATCAAGAATATATATACTTTATGTGGTCGGAGATGATTCCTTCTATGCGTTGCAAACTTCTGGGCAAAATTATAATACACTTTTCAAGTGTATAAAAATAAATTGAAACCAAATCTTTCTCTACGGCCGCAATATTTAAAATACTTGCAGACATGACAAAAATCGAAGAAACGGCTGATTTTGCGGCGATTAATTCAATTTTCAAAATAATTATTGGCGCCATCATCGATTAGTAATCGATAACTAATATGTCCGATAAGCCAAAAACACTTTTCGATTTTTCTTTCTCTCAATATTCGCACAACTGTGCAGCTTCAAACACATCATATGTTTTACCAGACCTGACAAAAGCCTCACCGACAATTCTAAGCCCTTGCTGCAATTATTGACAGAATTAGCAAATCAATTATTGCAATTAATTTGTTTGCTACTATTAGAAGTAAAAGGTATGTATTAAATAACAAAATAAGTGTTTGTGACCTGTGATTGTGCTTTGTCCCAAAATTTGACATTGATTGTAGTGCTTCTAAGAGATATAATGTATACTAATAAATAAAACTTTCGTAGAGCAGAACTTTTGAGGTTCGACCGGGTTCGGTATAAATGTTATTTTAAAAATTAGTTGAATGCTTTACGATGTGAAAATGTCCAAATTCAGCTGCAGGTTTCCGCAGGTTTATTTTTAAATTAATTTTTTTTAGCAACAATGTCAGTCCAAGCGGTTGCTATTTGCAGTATGGGAGATGGAAAAAGACGCTGCCAGAAAACTTTCTGCCCTGTATACATATATTGATGATAATGTTGTTGATCAAAACAAATATGAAATCGGCAAATGCGTCAAAATAGCTGAGCGCATTAAACATTTTACCAAAAAATTGGCATTGAAATGGAGAGAGAACAATGAAATACGAAAAGATTTTGAAGCCAAAAACAAGGAATAAATTGTTTAACTAAAAAAATGATGTAGTATTGTAAGAAAACAAACTATTAATCAAACTTTAAACGCATTTATATCGAAACCACCTATTAATATTTACTATTTTTTTTTACACTAAACTACAAAAAAAAAAAAAAAAAATCGAATTTTATTTTTTCAATGGCCGAAATTTTGTCAAAAAAAAACTCAAACCAGAATCTCAAAATCTCAGACTAGAATGACATCTATACTGATCATAACCCCTTTTTTAGTTTTCATTTCACACAACCTGGAGACGTGGAATCATTGCCGGCAGCACATAATTTTTTTTTGGACACCCACTTTGACGGCCGAGAACTTTTTGAACAGCCCTCATATCGAAGCAGTAAAATTTGATTTCTTTATTTAAATCTGTTTGTAGCATAATACAAAAAGCAGAATTAGAAAAACTCTTTGCGTTTTCTAATACGATTTAAGGTGCAAAAGGTCCAAAAAACAGCCTCGACATGGAGAAACCCCATAAAAAAAAATTAATAAAAATTTAAAAAGTTAATAAAAAAATTTGCACTAAATCAAAAAATTATTTTTATATTAATTTTTATTTGTGGCATATTTATCTATAAAACAAAACTATCCGTTCTGAAATATCATTATTTTTGCAGAAGTTATTAATAAATCGCCGCTAAATCAGCCGTTTCTCCCACTGTGCGCTACTTTAAAACGCGAGATGCAATCAGAGATATGAATATCCTATTTTAAGCAGAATTCATTTAGCTTTCATTCTGCATACTTGGTTTCGTTGTAATATGCTTTCCCATTCTCCTACGAGGTCCGAAACTAAAATTTTCGGGTTGTCGTATAATTTTGGGCAGGAGTGTACTACTACTACTAATACAAACTTGGTGCAAAGCACAATCGTTTTACTAAAATGTCTATAGATTTACAATATTCCCCTGTTCATGTCTTTGAAAACAGCATTTAATTTTGTGAACCGAACCTAATTTTTTGAAAAGTGGTCCGGTTCGGGTTCAGGTTCGAAGAGTAAAAAATTTTAGGGGTTCGATTCATGGTCCGGTTCGTCGGACCCAAAAAACCCGAACCGAACCGGTTCGAAGGGGTTCGGTTCAGGACCGGTTTGCAGCCTTTGATTTGAATTACTTCAGTTCAATGCCAATTTAAAATATATTTATTGGAATTAAAATTTATAATGCCAGTTAAAATTTTTTTTTTAAATATCATTTAAATGTAATGCTAATTCGAAAATAATTAAAATGCTTTGGGACCCAACCCTGTAGTAGATTTTGGCTTGTTCCTTGAGAGCTTGCCGGGAAGTATGTACCTGTAGACCAGTTTGATTGATTTACGATGGATTTTACTGGATTAGTTCGAGCGGTATCATCATGGGGCAGCAAGAGAGAATGCAAGCGCGTACTGTGAGCAATTATGTGGTTATTCGCAGTGTTTAAAAAACTTTCATAAGTTTTATTTCGTCCGCTTTAGATTCTGCTTCTGCTTTTGCGAAATACAAAAGCGACAGCAGCAGCCAACAGCCCAAAACGATATTTCACCAAAAGCAAGAAGCGATTGTAGTCGTCGCTTCATAAATTTTCATTTTGATTTTGCTGTTGATTCGGTTCCGTTCATAAGTCGAAGAAAAATTTGGTATTTGCTTTTGGAATTCGACAGCAGCAGAAGCGCGACAGAAGTCTCTTACATACTTTTTACCGCTTTTGCGTTTTGCATTTTGGCCGGCTAGTTATTTCTCTCAACTCACACAACAAATCGCTGGCGCCTCGACTTATTTCTTGGAATAAAGAAGCAACCAAATTTAACGCAACGCAACAACAACATAGGTTTTTTTTAGCGCGTTGTTGTTGTTACCTTCAACCGAGCCGAGACGAGTAAAGGTAAATGCTTTTTTGTGTGTGCAAAAAGCAAAACGCAAAAGCAGAAAAAAGTATGTAAGAGACTTCTGTCGCGCTTCTGCTGCTGTCGAATTCCAAAAGCGAGCATCAACTTTTGCTTCGACTTATGAACGGAACCGAATCAACAGCAAAATTAAAATTTATGAAGCGACGACTGCAGTCGCTTCTTGCTTATGGTGAAATATCTTTTTGGGCTTTTGGCTGCTGCTGTCGCTTTTGTATTTCGCAAAAGCAGAAGCAGAAGCAAGAGTTCATATTGAAAAGATGAAAAAAGAAGTCCAAGCTGTGAAAAGCAGGGACTGCAAATAACAGTTATGGGAAAAAAAAAACTTATAAAAATTTATTTTAATTTAAGGACCTATATGACCGGGGGAGGCACCAGAAGTAATTTTTTTTGGATCAGCTATTTAAAATGGCCATAAATTTATATCTCCAATTTTTATCGAAAAAATTATTTTTAATTTTTAAAATAAAAATTTAATTTAATTTAAATTTTTATTTTTAATTTTTAAAATAAAAATTATCAAACAATTTTTATTCATAGAAATTAAAAATAAAAATTGTCAAACAATTTTTATTATAAAAATTAAAATAAAAATTAAACTCGAATAACTTTTTAACCAAGCACCCAATTACAAATATTTTTACATATATGTGATCTTTGGGTCACTATGTATGTATATACATTTCTATACGGACCTGGAAGCATGCCAAAGGTACTAATTTCGCGTTTATTTCTCACATAAGAAAGCCTAAGAAAATCTATGCGCCTGCTTAGTTTTTATTATGAACACCGAAAAACTTAGGTCTTGTTGCAATAACCTTTGGGTGACTTTAGTCAACCAGTCATTATCGACGTTGATAGCCCAGCGGTACTGGTGCTAGCGCCCAGTTGTAGAGAAACGAGTTCGAATTTAATTCTTATAATAAAAATTGTTTGACAATTTTTATTTTTAATTTTTATGAATAAAAATTGTTTGATAATTTTTATTTTAAAAATTAAAGATAAAAATTAAAATTAAATTAAATTTTTATTTTAAAAATTAAAAATAATTTTAATAAAAAAAATTATAAAAATTACGGTCCCTGGTGAAAAGTAAAAATTTTGTGACTTTTGCTACTTTGACGGAAGCAATTTAAACACTGGTTATTCGTAGCATCTCCAGCTCCGAAATTAGAGTTGTTGGTGTTGTTATTGGCATCCATTGCAGGAGCAAGTTTGATTTTATTTAGTAGTACAAATATTAAAGCCAGATTAGAGCAAGTAGATTTAACAAGCTGTGATCGGGCACGGCTTCACTTTGTGCGTATGTATTTTCACCAATACACACGCGCAGAAGCCACAAGCCGCACACCGCGAGGGCCGTGCGCTGTGCTTGACAATTCAGAAGAATTAGTTAGTTAATTTTTAATAGCGAGGGCGAGTGAACAATTAGAAGATCACTCAAATGGAAAAGAAACGATGCCTTTGTCTTGTTTATAGTGTCACTATCACTGATAATTATAGTTTATTTAATTAAAGCAATTCACTGTCGGACCGGTGAGAGCACACGTCATATCGATATACATAGCAATAATTTTGGAAAAAATCGAAAATTTTATAACTTTTTTTTAAAGTTTTTTTTTACAAAATAAAAGAAAAACATTAAATTTTTATTATTCAATTAAAAAAAATATTTCCTAAAGTTTATAAATATTTTCATCAGTGCTAACAACCATGATAAGACTTCTATAAATATATACACTAATCTTTAGGCCTCTTAGGTCTTCTCTGACCTAAATTATACCGTTTTCCAAAAGTTAGAGTTTTTATTTCTCACCTGTTCTTCCTTTTCCAGCTTTGCAATGCACCGCTACAACGTTCAAAACGTCTTCTTTAAGCCAAGAATCCACATCTTGGCAAAACCTTTGTATCAACTCAATGGTGGGAGGGTTATGATCCTCAAACGGGTAAATTGCCACTCTCTAAAATTATTTACATTATAATTATAAATAAATAAATGAATAATGAATGCATTACCCCATGAAATTTATTGATGTCGTATTCCCGTTCTTTGCATAAATTATATATTTTGTAATGTTCCCTATGATTTTCCTCCAAAAATTTATACACATCTTCCAAACGATTTCTGAAAAAACCCTCAAATTTGTCTGGCGATGGATATCCCATTGCTATAATATTTTCGCAAATGTCTGTAACAAAAAAAAGTAGAAAATATGGTTAGATGATTCTTATTTATCTTATTTTAAGTTTTATGATAATTTGAAGATGAGAGTGATGTGATTGATGATGTGATGTCTCAAGGTCAGGTATATAAGAAAAACAGTTTGAACGTTTGTGTTCTTTTGATATATTCGGTTAATATATTTAACAAAACTCACAAAAACAGTTCATGGCAGTATTTCTAATGTATAGCGCTTGTTACAGTGCTGCTCTTATTATACCCTTTACTCGTAGAGTAAAAAGGGTATAGTAAAGTTGTGCAAATGTATGTAACAGGCAGAAGGAATCATTTCCGACCGTACAAAATCTATGGGCTAATCCTGCGCTGCGGACGTTAAATTTGTACGCAAATTTGCTTGTGAAAATTGACACAGCTCTCGTCCACATTGGTATATTTAAATGATTTTTTTTGCAAAATGCAGTTCTTTGGGAGTACTTTCAAATCCAATTTTTAAAAAAAAGGTTATCTGTTTCTGAAAAAAAAGTTATGCTTGTTTAAAGTTTCGTTGCTAACTTTACAAAAACTGGAAGTCGACCTTGAGGCTTATGTACATTTCCAAATTTTTGCCGAATTTTGCATAAGAAACAAAAAGAAGTCTAATTACAAAAAATTTTGTGGAATAAACAATCATTTTAACCCAGCTTTCAAAAGAATGATAAGTCGTCCCGTTATTTTAATATCTTAGTTTTTGGTTTGTTGCGGACGTTAGACTTTTTTTTTTGGGTTATATCTTTTAAAAGCGTGATGATATCGAAAATCTGAAAATATGTAAAATAAAAAGAAATAATGAACTACCAAGAATTTTTTTCTAAGATTTTTAATATAAGCAGAAAAATTTTCAGAATTATTTAAACTTGGGAAAAAATTGATTTTATAAAAAAAACACCATTTTTAATATTAAAATCCAAAAATTTGTACATTATCAGTGAAATCAAAACATCGTGTTTGGTTTTTCTGTAACGTTGTTCAATGCAGCTCACATTAAAACAAATTTTGTTGGAATAGACCACTTAATGTGGCCACAGGACCAACAAATGTAAAGAAACCTCGCACAACACACGTTTATGCAAATATCTCGTAAACCTGACGTGCTGGGAGAAAACGGACAATTTATTTGAGTTCAGCGGCCAAAAATACATAAGAAACGGTTGCTTTTTTCACATTTGCAAAAGTTGGCCTTTTTGTAAACTTGTGTTATTAATATTAATATTATTTAAACACACTTTTTGTAACTTTGATTTTTGTGGATTCTAGACCACCTAGAGCAATTTAAAGCCCAGATTCAGATTCAGCAGGCAAAAATCCATTATAAACACATATTTCCAACTCATATCCGTTGAGGACATTACACATTTTAGCATTAATTTTTTTTCAAAAAATATGTTTAATAATGGTTTTTTTTTATCAAATTAATGGGCTTGAAAAACTCTGTTTATAAAGCCAGTTTGGAAAACCAAATTGTCAAAATTCATTCTGTTAAATTAAAAAAACCTTATATTCCGTTGCGGACGTTACACACAGTAAATCGATTTTTAGTTTAAATTTTTAATATTTGTTAGATATCTGAGTACCTTAAATTAAGGAATATGAAACAAATTTTAAGTTTAGCTAAGCTCAAAATACTGAAACGACTGTTTTTACCATTTATTTGAAAAATAAACAAACCGCTTTTTTCCTGATTCCCTGAAATTTTCATCATGATCGGATAATAAATAGCGGAAAAAATGTTGCATACTTTACGGATGTTCACCGCCTCAGGAACGCCAGAACGCTGCAACGGGTATATCGAAGTCGGTTAGAGCCGACTTTAACTTTCGCTCTCGTTTTTGTATTGACGCTGTTTTAAAATTTGGTGAGTGACCGCATTCTACACAATGTGTCTCAAGCGCATAAATGGCAACGCAAAACGGACCACAAACATTTTTGATACCATTTAAACGGTAAATCTGAAGTTGCTCTATTTTTAGATATATATGCTAATAACTTCTACAATTTCCAACAGATTGCGATAATAGAACACTTTTTTAATACTTAATATACATAGAGTATATTAAGTTTTGGCAAAAGTATCTAACAGGGAGAAGCAATCATTTGCGATACTATAAAGTATATGTGGGGCATTCCATACAAAAAGTTTTTTTCGGGCATGATGTCTCCGAATTGAATGATAATTGGCCCAAAGAGAGCGTGTTATGAGAGAATCTTAACCCCAAAAGTTGAGCTCTTTTGAGGAAGTTCTACAATTTAAAGTCTAATACTGACAATTTTTAAGATTTTAAATAACTTGAAAACGGTTTAAGAGAGAGCTTTGAATTAAATTTTCAGTATTAAAAAACCCTTTTGAACAAAGAAAATTTTTTCTTTTTTTTCCTTTTTGAAAAAAAAAAAACGGTGATTTTTCCAAACCACTTAGTCTAGCTAAAAAGACCCATTCTTCAAAAATTCTAAAATAAAAATATATGTAAGGGATGCTATAAAGCCAAGCGTTCTGTTCTGGGACCTAAAATTTTATTCAATAGCTCGAAAAAGATGTTTGGGCAAATAAAGAACAAAAATAAAATTTGTTAGAAATTTTGGACACATTTTCCATACTGAAATTATAAAAATTATGAAACTATAACTAAATTAGTTTTCAAGCTACCGAAATGTTCAGGCACGCAAAATGTTAGTAAAAGATGCGATGCGGCCTTTACAGATTCTTTTTGAAATTTTTTTAGGATTGCACTTTTTTGAGTAGGCGTGCTTTTTGGTACCACTTCACATATAAATTCGAGCTGTTTTAATATAAAATGCAAGCGATTATACGAAAATCGCTAGTGATTTCTGACACTTTTTTGACTTCACTTTTTGATTGACTGCGTGAATGAAGAGTTGAATTCTTTTGAATTCAAAAATTTAAAGCAACTACTATCAGTTTTTTACCCTTGGTAAACCTTTAAGCAATTTTGAAAAAGGTTAAATAAAAGGTTATATTGATTCTGGTTTAAAACACTACGAAATAGCCAAGAAAATTGGTCGAAGTCCAAACGTAGTAAGTAATTTTCTTCGAAATGAAGCTGACTATGGAAAAAAATTGAATGGATTAAAAAAATATGCAACAACAGCATCGGAGAGGCGACTTATCCTACGAACTGGCTTAAATTCCCACCTTTCTGCTGGTAAAATTAGGGAAGATTGAGCTCCAGTTTGTCACCTCGAAGATGAACGCAAATGTGTACAAGACTGTTCTCCAAAAGGCTTTTCTCCAGTTTTCGGAGATTTATGGTCATATTCCATGGACGTACCAACATGACTACGCTCCCATCCATACCGCTCGGGTTGTAAAAAAGCGGATTAAAGATCAAAACGTCAAATTGCTTGAGTGGCCGCCTTCCTTGTCGTTAACATTATCGAGAACATTTGGGGACTTTTGTCCAGGAGAGTATACGAAAGAGGAAGACAATTTAGTGACTCTGGGACCCTTGTTGAAGCAATTAAAAAAGCCTGGTCAACAATTTCACTAAATGAAATTGGAAAACTTTATGATTCCTTACCAAACCGTATGTTTGAAATAATTAAGGTCAAGGGTGGGCATACCAAATACTTAATTATGCTAAAACAGTGTCCTTTATTAATTAAGTTACCCAGTGCACTTTGGGCGAAATGACTACAAATATTAATTACAAAAAGTGACTTAAATTATTAAATAAAAAAAATATTTTTTTTCGCCTGGATGGCAACTCTTATGTGGTAGCTCTCTGAAGTCAGCTGATTTATCAAAGCACGTGCTTGTGAAAATTGACGTAACGAGTTCATTGTATTTACGAATTAAATAAATAGGCAAAGCTTCAATTAAAAATTTAAGTATAATATGGAAAACGAAGCCAAAGGTATGTAAAATTGATATCTGCTGTGATAAGAAACGAAATGTGTGTTTTGTTGTTGTTGTCTATTGTTTTGTTTATTGTGTTTTTAGCAGAAAAATAACAAATGTAATTGTGTTCCGTGGAGTAAAACTTTTGCTGCGCATGTAGGCGCAAGCAACTAAAAATGGCAAGTTATTTGTTAAAGCCCCTGGTATATAGTGTTATTTATCTAATTTGCAGTTTCAGTGACATATGAGTTTTCGCACGAAACTCTGATTGATATTTGGGACAGAAACAATCGAAATGCAGATGCCATAACTGAATACATTAAATCAGAGATCAACAAAAACGATTTTAGACTAAACGAGAAAGGCAAAGCTAACTTCGTAGTTTTGATACACTTGAAATAGCTTGTCTCAACGGTTAGCGGATTTGACCAAACTTCGCAGATCAGCTTAAAAACATTACATATTACCCATGACCGTGTTTGAGAGCAGTTATATTGAGAGCAAAACTGTTTTTCTCACTAAAATCCATTTTCCGACCGAACATTTGTATGGCAGCTACAAGAAGTAGTTATCCGATCCGGTCGGTTCCGACATATTAGCAGCGTGCAGTAAAAAGAAGACTCTGTGCAAAGTTTCAGCTCGATAGCTCCAAAACTGAGGGACTAGTTCGCGTAGAAACAGACAGACGGACAGACGGACGGAGAAAGCTTAATCGACTCAGCTCGTCATGCTGATCAAGAATATATATACTTTATGTGGTCGGAGATGATTCCTTCTATGCGTTGCACACTTCTGGGCAAAATTATAATACACTTTTCAAGTGTATAAAAATATAGATCAAGTTAAAGCAAAAGTAAAAGGATTTGTGTCCCATATAAATCGATATTTGCCAAAATGCCACAGACATTAGTCAAGATTTAAAACCAAGCACTCAGAATGGCTTTTAAAAAATTTGGAAGTGAAAATTGATCATGAAAATATCGCAAGATCATCACCCTCCAATATTAGACGATCAAAATTTAGCTATACTGAGGCAGGGCTACGACTGAAAAGAACATTGACTTCCGAACTTGCCTTACAGACTAATTTCCCAACTCCTTTACTGTTACATGCAGCCTCTGCCTCTGCTAAAAAAAGAAAGGATATTAAAGTTTGCGCAATTTTAAAACAAGCTATGACAGAGCAAAAATCAGAAAGCTTTCAGTTAGAAAAACGGAGTGGACATATTTCAATCACGAATACTGAAGCATTAGTTTTCTTATTGGAGAATGGACTTACAAAACAACAATACATAAACATAAAGCAGTTAAATATAGCACACGGCTGCGATATATATCCTGGATATGATGAGCTAAGGACGGCAAAATTACAGTGCAGGCCTTCGGGAATTTGCATTACAGAAACTGTGGCCAAAGTATCATTACAAAATTTGTTAAACCATACAGCCAAAAGGATTTTAAATATGCAAAAGGAAGTTTTAAAACACATGAAAAATGTTACTGTATGTACACTTATTATAAGCTATGGATTTGATGGGTCAACAGGGCAAGCGCTTACAAACAAAAGTTTAATTCAGATGTGCCTAATTCCCTTGACCAATCGCTCTTTGTCACTACCCCTATACCTTTAAGGCTAGTGGACTCATTTCAACGTATCATATGGATAAATAGAGCTCCGCAATCAATAAGGTTTTGCAGACCTCTAAAAATTGAATACAGAAAAGAGAATTGTGCCAAAATTTTAGCCGAAAAGAAAAATTTGGATTTGCAAGTAGCGAGCTTGGAAAATTTTTTATTCAAAAATTCAAATATTTTGGTAAATTTTGAGGCACATATTACATTAATTGACGGAAAAGTTTTAAATGTTATAACTGGAAAAAAATCAAGTCAATTTAGCCAAATATGTGCTGTCAATCCCAAGAAGCTTCTGGAAACCACAAATTTTAGTTCTGAAATTTTCAGACCTCAGCCTGATGCTCTTAAATACGGTGTGAGTCCTCTGCATGCCTGGATCCGATTTTTGGAATTTATATTAAACATATCTTATCGAGTTGATATTAAAAAGTGGCACACAAAAGGCGATGATAAAATTAATATGCTTTCTCGAAAAAAGGAAATTCAACAAAAGATATGGAAAGAAATGGGCTTACACATTAGCGTGCCGATACAGAATGGTAGCGGCAATAGTAATGACGAAAACACCGCTAAAAGAGTCTTTGGAAATACTAAACTTTTTGCATCAATAACATCATATGACAATTTAATTTTGGATAAATTTCACTTTATATTGATAGCAATATCGTGCGAATAATCCATCAACACTGAAAAGTTTCGAAATCTTTGCAGTCAAACGTTTTCGTTATATATGAAAACGGATCCGTGGTACCCAATGTCACAAACTGTTTATAAGTTCTGATATAATCAACATGTGCTTGGTTCCTGTTGGATGTCTAGGTGAAAATGCTTCAGAAGCCCGCAACAAACTCTACAAACTAGTCAGACGTTCTCACGCCAGGAAAAATACCAGATTAATTTATCTTTCAGACGTTTTCCATAGAGCTATGGACTCGTCCGATCCTTTGCTATCAAGTTTATGTGAGAGGCAAAAAATGATCAGAAAGAAACCCCTACCAAAAGAAGTAATAAAATAAGTCTCTTAGAGTTGCCTACCCAACAAATGAGTTCTTTGTCATTTGGATCAGATCTTTATAATCACGATTCGGACACGCCAGCTAATTCTGATGTTTTAATACAAAATACAAGCGTTTATACTTAAATCGCAGGTGAATTCTGTGTCACTAAAAAAAGTCAAAGCTATTCAGTTGAGCGGTACTGTATAACATGAATAATTATGACATTTGGGAAAAAACATATAAGTATGACCTGTTTTACGCCTTTAAAAAGTTAATATTGAATGCGTGCATTAATATGTATACTGTCGCATAAAACTCAAAAATACAGATATTTTTACTTGGTCAGTCAAAAATACTGCAAAATGGGTTTTCTGCGATATCTTGAAAACAAGAGTTGATGGAGAAAAACCGAGGTCAGTTTTTGAATCAGTGCACAATCCTGGATTAAAATTTTGCATGGAGAAGGCTGTTGGCCTGTGTAATTTTATTAGCTTTAATTTGGTGTGTACAAATTATTTCTTAAGGGTACTGTTTACCTTCAGGTGTAATTTTTTAAAGGTTTACAAATTATTTACACAAAAACTATAATAATATTAGCAAGCGGTTTTTTATTCTATAGGTAATCGGTTAAATTCTTTATTAATCAGTACTGATTATTATGTGTTCGCACCCTCTGTGCAACAATCTTCTAATTTTGAATTTCACTTTAATGATTTAAGGCTTAACTCTATAAGAAGCTGCTGCATTTCAAATGTTAACTGGTAGTCGGTAATCTCGCATAGTTACTCAAAACGCTCAGAATAAGAAGCATGGCTCCTACAAACTTCCCTGGTACACCTTAGGGTTAAAAAAATTTAAAAATCTTCGAAATAATTTTACAAGCCCTTTACTAATAACCACGATCCTGCGATGGGGAGATATATGGGCTGCATAAACGTGAATTCGAGTTTTTAAATAAGTTTTTATACACGCAGTGAATTTCTGAAGTCGAAAGTCGATTAAAAACTAATCCAAATTCATTTTGGAGTTTTATCAACTCGAAAAGATCTACATCCTCAATTCCATCTAATATGAGCCTTGGCTCACTATCGTCAAATTTGCCTTTTAAAGCGCCAATTTTAAACCAAAGAGGGTTTGGGATGACCAATTCACTCTTGATTCCATTCCTTCGATTCTTAATGTCGGCATCATTCCCATATCGGAAGATGACGTTTTGGAAGCAATCAATGACTTTGACGACTCTTTTAAGCCAAACAATGATGGAATTTCTTCGTTCCTATTCAAGAATTGCGTTGGTGGTAAATAGAAGGTAGCTTCAGTTATCCCTATTCACAGTAGGGGAGAGTCTCCGGTTGTGGACACACTAGCGTTTTTCACTAATAACTTTTTTCAAAGTCAACATTATGCGGTGATATGAACATCATTGTAAAGCTAGAGACTCTAGCTAACTTTCGTCTGAAGTAACCTATTGTTGTAGACAAATGGGAAAAAATTGCAGCCATGTATATGAAGTGATGATTTTTGGCCAACATTTTTTTTGTACCCGGTTTTGGACACCCTTGTAAAATCGCTGGAAATGGAAAAATATAAAGCAAAATGTCCATGAATTGATTAAAGAAGAACATTTATTTATCAGGGTTCGTAAAATGCTTAAAAGATATTTTCCTGCCATGATAATAAACACACAGTGCTACAGTGCGAAATAACCTGGGTATTGGCATAGCGTACGCTGTAGAGCAGGTCGCGTATAGCACTTCCTCATTCTTGGTTTTCCTCGGGGACCCCCAAAATCTAAAGTTATGGCCCAAAAACCGATTATTGATCTTTTTGCTCACTTAAATTAAAATAACTCGCGAAGGGACCATCTGATTTTATATAACTTTGACAATTCTTATAGCGACGAGAAGAGTCAAATAGCTATAAATATAAATTAGAGTGTACTGACTGACTGACTGATTGGCAATCATCGCACAGCCTAAACGGTAAGAGATAGAAAGCTGAAATTTGGACAGGTGATTCTGTTAGTGGTGAAAGTGCGTACTAAGACGGGGTTTTGGAAAATTCCACCCGGAAAAGCGTCGGAAAAGTTTGTATGGGAAAAATGTTATTTTTCACCCGATTGACTTGAAACTTGGTTTGTAAGCAAAGTACGCGAAATAATTCGACACGTGTTTTCCCGAGGAAAATAGCCGGAGACTCGGTTTGTAAGGATAGAATACGAAATAGTTTGAAATGTGATTTTCCGATGTTGGAAAATTTGACCCAACGGTCGGAAAATTCCCGGAAAATTCTGCATGAAAAAAATTATTTTTCATCCGATTGTCTTAAAACTCGGTTTGTAAGGATAGAATACGCAACATTTTGAAATGTGATTTTCCGATGTTGGAAAATTTGACCCAACAATCGGAAAACTCCCGGAAAATTTCTGCATGAAAAAAACTATTTTTCATCTGATTGGCTTGAAACTCGGTTTGCTCTGACAGAATTCGAAATAAAATTGAAATGTGATTTTTTGATGTTGGAAAATTTGACCTGACGGTCGGAAAATTCAGCATGCAAAAAACTATTTTTTATCTGATTGGCTTGAAACTCGGTTTGTAAGGACAGAAAACGAAATAATTAAAAATGTGATTTTTCAATGTCGGAAAATCCACCCCCAGGATTTTAACGCCTGGAAAATTCTACGTGCAAAATAACTATTTTTCATCCGATTGACTCGAAACTCGGTTTGTAAGGTGGGATGTGGGTGGTGAGCAGAAGGGGAGTGGGTGGGATGTGGGCGGGAAAGTGGGAGGGGTGTGGGTGGGATGTGGGCGGTAAGTGGGCGGGAAGTGGGAGGGATGTGGGCGGGAAGTGAGTGGGAACTGGGGGGAAGGAGGTGGGTGGGAATTGGGTGTAGAGTGGGTGGGAGTTGGATTGAAAACCCATCAGCAAAGTTCGATTTCTGGGTTCTACTTGGAATTATTATATCAAATATTGTTTGGTTTTATACTGTTGATGGCGCAGCGAAGCGCGACGGGTTATTTGCTAGTATATTATATTCATAGGGTATAGTGATTTTTTTACTTACGACCACGGACTATATTGCAATAAAAAAATATAAAGAAGCTTCCATTCTTTGAATTTTACGAACTATAGAAAGTTATTCTTGCTGTTCCAGCTTGTCAGTTTATCATGTCTCCGCTTATAAAACAAATGGTCGGAAATTCATTGACATTAAGCTTCTTAGAAGTAAATCAATAATTTAGCTGCTTTGTTACTAAATTTTTATTTGTTATCTTTTATTTTATGCATCTTATGAATACAAACATGTGCATTTTGTATGACAAACACACACTTTGTTTGAACTAGTTTAAAAATTTTCCTTTTATTTTACCATACATTACAGGTACGTATAAGTATGGCGAAACAAAAATCAAGGTACCGGTACGAAACCGTATACCGAAATACAATAGAAACAGAACCTTTCATCGAAACAAAAAATTTCGGTCCCTACCAGAACCGGAAACGAAATTCGATTCGATTTGATTCCCTGGTATGGTATTAACTGAAAACCCAAGGATCTTTGTGTAATATCGACTGAAGGACAACTGAGAAATGACGCTATTGCATTAACATGAAAATAAACATGTAAAATGAAATGAATTAGTTTACTCAGTCTGATTTCAAGCAATTTTTCATTTTGAAGCGAATTGCTAAAATCCAAGGCATTCGCACGGGACAAAAACAGATTTTAATGCAACTAGTTTTATAACGTTGTTCACTTATGTTAAAATGGTTTTGATTTTACACAAAAAAATGATTTGGGACATTTTTTTCCTTCATTGTATTTATGTGGTTTCTTCTTAATGCAAAGCTAAAACTTACTGTTAAATGCAATCGCATTGTTTATAATGGTTTCTTAAGCTTCTTTGAAACGAGTTATGAATTACTGTAAGATTGGCTTAAATTGGTTTATTTTGATTGTTCCCTATAAAAAAAAATATTTATGATGCAACCTTTTGATTTGTGTGCACTCGTACTAAGTATAATTTTTTATCATCATGCATTTAATTTCGATAAAGTTTTCAATTTCTATACAAATTTTTTTTGTACATTTGGACCCTTAGCATAAAAATCAAATAGAATTTTTTTCATTAAAATCAGATCAGTGGGCCAATTTGTAAATGTAAAATTGTCTGTACAGCCCCTAAGGGCTCAAAGCCAAGCTTCTCTTAATCTCTTGGCGCGTGTTTTAAATTTTTCGCACACGAGAAATGGGCCTTCAGTTTAACGCCGAATCCGAACGGCAAAGTTTGAGAATTTGCTTATTCATGGTTAGTTACTTCACAGCTGGCGCGAATAGCTGGTAAGGGTATGCTAAAAATATCCAACACTTATTATACCCTGTCCCCATTAAAAATGGGAAAAAGGGAATCATGAAGTTGTGCAAATGTATGTAACAGCCAGAAGGAAGCACCTCCGACCACATAAAGTATATATATTCTTGATCAGCATCAACAGCCGAGTCGATTTAGACATGTCCGTCTGTCCGTCTGTCTGTCTGTATGAACGCGTCGATCTCAGAGACTGTAACAGATAGAGCCACAATTTTTTGGCATGTATGTAGGTGTATACTGTACCCACATCGAGTTTGTTTCAGATTTGGAAAATTCCTCCTCCTCCATCTTTTAACAGCGAAAAACTGTCTTTCTCTCTGTATAAACGCGTGGATCTCACAGACTATTAGAGGTGGAGCCACAATTTTTGGCAGGTATGTAGGTGTATACTGTACCCACATCGAGTTGGTTTCAGATTTGGAAAATTTGACCTCCTCCATCTTTTAGCAGCGAAAAACTGTATACTGTACCCAGATCAAGTTTGCTCCAGATTTGGCAAATTCCTCCTCCTACTTCTTCTAACCGCGAAAAACTGTAAGAGCTACAATTTTTAAGCTTGAACCTAGTGACTTAATATATATTCAGTAAGGCCCAATATCTGTCTATTCTGTATACCACTATAAGATCCGAGCAAAAACACCGAAGATATGCAAGAGCGCCTCCCCATTTATTCAAATAAATTTTAAAATAAAAGGAGTTCAAAGCTATAGGAACCACATTACTTGGAGCAGGGTATTTTGCTGTCGGGGCACTCGACCGCAACACTCTTACTTGTTTTTAAAATGTTTTTTTTTTTTTGTTTTAGAAATGTCTCTATCTGGGGTGGTTGAGATAAAAATAAAATAAAAAGAATAAGTTCGGTTACTAGATCACAAAAGAGTAGTAAAGGATAAAAAAATTAAAAATCATTCTTACAAGTTAGATCCAAGTTAAATCCTTTTTCTTTGTATCGTATACGTTTTTTGCTCACTACATTGCGTATCACGTTTGACATTAAGGATATTGTATTTGCCATATTCTTCTCAATGGAGGGTTGTCTTTTAAAAATGATGTAACTTTGATTTCAGCTAAAGCGATTTATATCTCCATTTGTATCATTTATCTTGTCAGTTGACTTGAGAAGTAACTCAAATCGTATCCGTGTAGTCGTTGTCCTCCTGGAATTGGAAAAATGGAAAATTAGTGAGTGCAAATTTTTGTGTTAGCGGGTGTGGTTTTAAAAACTTCAGTATTTCTACTTTAACACCTACTAATTACTTAAAGCCTCGGAACATCTTATAAAAAAAGTTTTTTCTTTATTAAGAAAATAGCATTTACACTGTGGTCACCTTCACCAGCTATTGACGACAGCTGGGAAGTAACTAGCCATAAAAAAGATAAATTCTCAATTTTGCCGTTCGTATTCGGTGATTCAAATAAAATCGGCTTAATCTGATTAACCTAAACAATTTGATGCAACAGCACATTTAAACCGGAACTGGCCTGTATGTGTTTTTTCAAAAATGATTTATTTATTTATATTTAAAGGGGCCAACCCACTTAAAACAATCCTGCTCGGATATAACACATTTATCCCAGCGTTTCTTCCAATTCTCAAAGCACTTACAAAAATAATTTTTTTTGAGACCTTGCTTAGCTTCTCCTTCGATGCCGTCTGTATCGCCTTAATCGTGTAGTAGTGTTGTCCTATCGTGGGTCTCTTTAGCTTTGAGAAAATAAAGTAGTCACAGGGGCCAGGTCGGCGGAATACTACGGCGGCATTATTAGAGTGTTATTTTTGGCCTAAAATTCGATTACAAGCAACGATTTAATTTTTTTGGAATAGTCAAAAATCGATGATGAACGTGCAGGCAAAAATTAAGTAATTAAAAGCTTTGTCTGCACAACTTAAGGGGGTATTCTCTATGTTCATCAGTTTTTATACCCTGTTCCCATTAAAAATGGGAAAAAGGGGATCATGAAGTTGTGCAAATGTATGTAACAGCCAGAAGGAAGCACCTCCGACCCCATAAAGTATATATATTCTTGATCAGCATCAACAGCCGAGTCGATTTAGCCATGTCCGTCTGTCTTTCTGTATGAACGCGTCGATCTCAGAGACTGTAACAGATAGAGCCACAATTTTTGGCATGTATGTACGTGTATACTGTACCCACATCGAGTTTGTTTCAGATTTGGAAAATTCCTCCTCCTCCATCTTTTAGCAGCGAAAAACTGTCTCTCTCTCTGTATGAACGCGTGGATCTCACAGACTATAAGAGGTGGAGCCACAAATTTTTGCATGTATGTAGGTGTATACTGTACCCAGATCAAGTTTGATCCAGATTTGGCAAGCTTGAGCCTAGTGACTTAATATATATTCAGTTAGGCCCAATATCTGTCTGTTCTGTATACCACTATAAGATCCGAGCAAATACTCCGAATATATGCAAGTGCGCCTCCCCATTTATTCAAATAAATTTTAAAATAAAAGGAATTCAAAGCTATAGGAACCACATTACTTGGAGCAGGGTATTTTGCTATCGGGGCACTCGACCGCAACACTCTTACTTGTTTTATATATTATTTTATCACAAAAATTTAGACCGAGGGTCAGACCAGAATGACATTTAACTGAATATAACCGCGTTTTTAGTTTAGAAATTTACACAACCTGGAGACGTGGAATCATGGCCGCCAGCACAATACCTTTTTTTTTTGACACCCACTTTGACGGCCGAGAACAGCCCTCGTATCGAAGCACTAAAATTTTGTTTTTATACACTTGAAAAGTGAATTATTATTTTGCCCAGAAGTTTGCAACGCATAGAAGGAATCATCTCCGACCATATAAAGTATATATATTCTTGATCAGCATGACGAGCTGAGTCGATTAAGCATTGTCCGTCCGTCTGTCCGTCTGTCTGTTTCTACGCGAACTAGTCCCTCAGTTTTGAAGCTATCGAGCTGAAACTTTGCACGGAGTCTTCTTTTTACTGCACGCTACTAATATGTCGGAATCGACCGGATCGGATGACTACTTCTTGTAGCTGATATACAAATGTTCGCTCGGAAAATGGGTTTTAGTGAGAAAAATTGTTTTGTTCGCAATATTACCGCTCTCAAACACGGTCATGGGTAATACTGAATGTTTTGAAGCTGATCTGCGAGTTTGGTCGAAGTCGCTATCCGTTGAGACAAGCTTTTTTAAGTGTATCAGAACTTCGGCACAGACGAAGTTAGCTTTGCCTTCCTCGTTTTACTTTAATCTGTTTGTAACATAATAAAGAAAAAAAACAGAATTGAAAAATCTCTTTGCGTTTTCTAATACAATTTAAATTCCCAGACATGGAGAATTCCCCCTTAACGCTACCAAAAAATCGCAAATCGATTGCCTCTCCTATTACCACTGTCCCACCACTCAATTCCGACCCGATTGCGTCCCGAATTTTAACATCAAGCGCGCTCCGATCCCGTGTTCCCTCTCTGATTTCTTAACTTTCCGTCCCGCACCAAAATTTTGCAGTCGTAAAATTTGTTTAGATAAACTATGTTGTGTTTGGATGGAAAGACGGAGTGATCTCGTTGTGAGCTTAATTACGACTGACTTTATTTTCGGTATACTGCAGACGTTCTTATACATTTGTGTGTATGTGTTAGTAGAGTGTCATAGAGATGTCTGCATTAAGAAGTGTTGTAAAACGGCTGATGCAATAGAGATGAACATTAACAAATATATAACACATCTCCTCCCTGAAATTACAATCTGTTGTTATTTTTGCGTTTTCTGAAATCAGGGGCTGATAACGATTGACATCTTGGCGAGCTCGAGTACTGCATCTAATGGGAATACCCGAACAGCGTTGTTGAGGCTGAATCTGGACAGCTTGCTGAGCTTCTGAAGAATTTGCTTTGGATTCAGCAATCATTGGAGCGGACTGCTGAGGGATTGATAGTTCTTCTTCTTGGCTTGTCGATTGTTGAGTAGTGGCCAAACTTTGAGATTCAGGGGCCCACCAAAATTGCGTGTAATCGTCGATTGTGGTGCTGGCATTTTCAGTTGATTCTGATCTTGGCTTCAATTGATTTATGTGGCGTTTGATAAATCCGGTTGATGTACGAACGACGAACAGCATTCGGCCAATGGACCGATCTATGACGGCTTTGATCCACTTTTCTCCTCTTGCGTAATTTCGAGCGAATACCTTTTGGTTTGGTACATACTTGGTTTGCTGCTGCTTGTATTCGATAGGCTTTTCGAAAAGTTGACTCAGGATAGTGCGCACGGGACGACCATGGATCAGTTCTGCAGGTTGCGTGAAACGATACGATACGAAGCGAGATACTTTGTAACGGCTGTCTTGGCTGGATACCCGTCTTTGATATTTTTGCTGACTGAAGTTTTGAACGATTGAACAAAACGCTCTGCGAGTCCATTTGATGCTGGGTGAAACGGATCGGTGGTGACATGGTTTATGCCATGTTGCTCACAGAAATCTTTAAATAAATCTGCAGTTAGTTGTGGTCTGTTATCGCTAACTAGTGTTTTTGGGTAACCCTCATTTGCGAATATAGCTGTTAATGCGGCTATAGTGTTGGTTGTCGTGGTTGAAGACATTTGCGTAACAAACGGAAACTGAGAATATGCGTCTACGCATATTAACCACATGGAATCAAATATAGGACCGGCGAAGTCTATATGTATCCTCTCCCAGGCGGATGTTGCCGATGGCCAACTCTGATACTCTTTTGATGGAGACGGATTATTGATTTTGCATACGCTGCAACTTTTGGCTAGTCTTGAGATGTCTTCATCGATACCAGGCCACCATACGTGTTGACGTGCTAGTTGTATCATCCTTACGATGCCCCAATGACCATCATGAAGAAGTTTAAGGATGTCCTGCCGCAGTGTGCGAGGAATAATGATGCGATTTGAGTCTGTTTGTAGACATATCAAGTTACTGTTGACTGTAAGGGCGAATCTGCGATTGAAATATGGCTGTACTTCAGGATCGAAAGTTTTATCAGGCCAACCAGTTGATATAAAGTTAAAAACCTTCTTCAGAACGATGTCGTTTTTCAGGTGCTTTTGAATAATATCTGCATTGATCGGAGGCGATATTTCGACGATATTGTAGCATGCTTCTTCCTTGTCGAAATCATCATCTGTTTGTATGGGTAGACGTGAGAGTGCGTCGGCGTTGCCATGTGCTGTGGTAGCACGATATCTGATCTCAAAATTATAGGCCATGAGGATGATAGTCCAGCGTTGAAGCCCATTGGAAGTCATCGTTGGTAGATGCTTGCTTGGATTAAAAATGGTTACCAATGGCTTGTGATCGGTTATCAGTATAAACTTTCTACCATACAGATATTGGTGAAATTTCTTTACTCCGAAGACGATTGAGAGTCCTTCTTTTTCGATTTGGCTATAGCGAACCTGATGCTTGTCCAGTGTTTTGGATGCAAATGCTATAGGCCTTTCCTTTCCATCTGTCTGAATTTGTGACAGGACAACACCAATGCCGAACGAAGAGGCATCAGTGGCTAGAACGAGTGGAAGATCCTCGTTAAAGTGCGAAAGTTGAGTTGCATTTAGGATATGCGATTTCAATGCTGTGAAAGCGTGTTGCTGCTGTGAGCCAAACTTAAATGGTGTGTTCTTCCTGCGAAGCTGATTTAGCGGAGAAGCTAACTGTGAGTAGTTAGGAATGAAATTGCAATAATAGTTCACTTTTCCCATGAACGCATCTAGCTGCTGTAGATTAGTAGGCGGCTTCAATTCTTTGACAGCTTGCAAGCCCGAAGTATCAGGTAGAATACCTTTAGCGCTGATTCTTCTCCCTAAATATTCGATTTCTTCTTTCAAAAAGAAACATTTTTCCTTTTTGCATTTTATGCCATTTTCTTGAAGAATGCGTAATATTTGCTCGACGCGAGCAAAATGCTCCTCGATTGTGGATGAGGAAATAATTATGTCGTCAAGATAATTGCCACAACCTTCTATGCCGTTTAGAAGTTGCTCAAGATGACGTTGGAATATAGCTGGCGCGCTAGCTATTCCATATGGTAAACGTTGGTACTGAAAGAGACCTAAAGGCATGCTGACAACCAAAATTTCTTTCGAAGCTTCGTCTAACTCCATTTGAAGATAAGCGTCTTTCAAGTCGATTTTGCTAAAATATTTTCCATGCCGGATGACATGAAAAAGGGATTCACGTGTTGGCAAAGGGTATTGCTCAATGTCGAGTTGTGAATTGACACCCTGCTTAAAATCTCCACAGATTCTAAGTGCTCCACCTGGCTTAGGTGCGAGTACAATAGGCGATGCCCAATTGCTAAATTTGATTGGTGACCAAATACCTGCTTGTGTGAGACGTTGTGCTTCCTCTTTGAACTTTGCCAGTTGGGCAAAAGGTATTTGTCTGCTTTTGTAGAATTTCGGAGTGGAGTTTGGCTTTAAATAGACACTTGCCTTAAAGTTTTTAATTACTCCGATAGCTGGCTCAAATACTTCCTTGTACTTGTCATATACATTTGTCATTTGAGAGCCATGCGCTTCACTCACATTTGAAATTTGGCGAATTTCAAAATTGAATGATTTAAACAAATCCAACCCGAACAGATTATTTGAGTTTTCAACGTTTGCCACGATTAACACTACATTTGCCACATTTTTGTCACACTTTGCCACAGTGTGCAGCTCACCCAATACAGAAATTGGTTTTTGGCCAAATGCATGTAGAACCCGATTACACTTTTGTAGCTTTGGGCTGTTTAGTTTCTTGTAAGTTTCAAGATTAATCACTGACACAGTTGCACCAGAATCCATTTGGAATGAAACGATTTTGTTTAAAATCTCTAGATCAATTACGTTTTTATTTTGTTCAATTTTTACGAGACCTGAGACACTGTGCACTGTTTCCGAATTTTTCTTTTTCCACTGCTCACTATTCTCATTTCTGTTGTTTGATTGCTTTGACATGCAAACTATTGCAATGTGACCTTTTTTGGAACATTTATGACAAATAGCTTCCCGAAACTTGCACTTTTCACGACTATGCGATCGACCGCAACCAGAGCAAGATTTTAGCGAGTTCTTGTTTTCTTTGGCGTTAACTTCATGTCTTTTTTGTTTTTGTTTGTGTGTATACACGGCGTTCATATCTAACGAGCGCTTCTCGTTACTCTCTTTTAAAACGGCTACTGTTTTAGTTGTTGCCTCATACGTTTCGGCAATAGAGAGAACATCTTCAAGCGTCGGCTGCAACTTTTGGAGGGCTGCTGTGCGAACAGCGTCGACTGGCGTGTGCACAATAATTTGATCGCGAATCATTTCGTCCACGAAATTTAAGGCGCAACTTTCGGCCTTACATACAAACTGACACTCGCGCGCAATTCCACGAAGATCGGCTACCCATTCCTTGTGTGTCTATGAGTCCCGCATCTCTCGCTTAAAGAATTCGAACCGAGCGGCGACAATATGGCGTCTTGTCTGAAAATGTTGTGTTAACTTTCCCGTTAACTGTATGTATGTTTGATCGTTTAAGTTTTCACTGCCAAATAAATTTTTCAATAATTCAAACACATCTGTACCTATCCATGACAAAAAATAGGCTTTTTGCTTGTCTGCTGAGACCATTGACTTTATTGAAACTTGGAAACGGTGGACATATGGACAATTCACCCGAATGGCTTGAATTTCCAGCATTGTTTAATGAAATAATTTTTTCCATCCACTGTTGTTGTTGCTGCAACATTTGTTCTGCGAATTGGTTTTGTTGATTTGATTCGATCGATTCGCCATCTTTGTTTGAGTTGCTCACTTTTACACAAATTAAAATTTGCGTCACTTTTATTGATATTACACAAAAATTGTATTTTGCGGCTAATTATTGCTGTTTGATAGCGTTTATTCGTTCGATCTCTGTTTTGTAAGACTACCGACACGAACTACACAAAAAGTAGATTTTTGTGGCTAATTGTTTTTATCCTCGTCGCCAGTTATGTTGTGTTTGGATGGAAAGACGGAGTGATCTCGTTGTGAGCTTAATTACGACTGACTTTATTTTCGGTATACTGCATACGTTCTTATACATTTGTGTGTATGTGTTAGTAGAGTGTCATAGAGATGTCTGCATTAAGAAGTGTTGTAAAACGGCTGATGCAATAGAGATGAACATTAACAAATATATAACAGTTTACTTTTGATTTGTGCGAGCTGCATCACTATAGCCGCATAACTTATTTTCTTATTCTGTGTTTTCTGGCGGCGATTTCATTTGCGCACACTAAATTTGTAATAAATTTGTTAAGTTTATAACTGTGGCGTTTTCTCAAAGTGCTTCTTCCATCCATCGAAGAGGTTTTCCAGATTTTGGACAGCTTAGTTTCCAGTTGACTAATTGATCTTGGGCAATGGCTTCCCATTGCTGAATACAGTACGACTAAGTAACTAGTAAGACAGCTGCAAGGGAAGTTCTACCGAACTATACTCTGCACATGACCCCCCCTGAGCAGCCACCTGCTGCATAAACCGATCAGGCGATTTCAGCTGAGCAGGCACCCTCTGCGAAGAGGGATCAGTCTATGGTTGCGCAGCGCCTGTCATTCAAACGGACAAAGGCTCATGAGGCACCTGGTCGGGTCTCCTTTGCCGAAATGACAAAACATAAAGAGTTTTTGCTCTTTATGCATGAGAGCATCCCACAACCATACTGGAGATTGATTAAAGCGGCAACAAGCCGTGTCAACTTGACACCAGAGGCACCTCTCAGCTGCTACAGCTTAGAATGGTCAGGGAAACATCTAGCTAGTCTCTTGTAAGGACGAGAAATCCGATTATTTCGTCGTGAATTTGAAAGGTCGGTGATGTGTTCTAGAGTTTCTGCTACTCCAGATTCCTTGCATTTTTTTTTCAGGTGTCTGCTAGCTTTTTCGCTTGAGCGGCTGCTAGGCAGTGACCAGTTAATATGTCTATAAGCAGTCTACAGTCTCTTTTTTGGAGATGTAGCGTATAGTGTGTGTTTTTTTTGTCTCTTGTCTTGGACATCATTTTACAGCTTCTGTTGCCGGTCGTGTTCTTCTTGTTTATCCGCAATCTCTTCCATCCTGTTTTATAGCGTCTCTACGGAGATAGGTATGTTTTGTGTTGCTTCTTGGCTTAGTACGACCCCGGCTCTTGAAAGAGTGTTTGACATTTCGTTTCCGTCAAGGTCCTGTTGGCTGGGACCTTACTGGAGGTGCACCTTACTGGAGGTGCCGAGGGAATCTATTGCTTCTCTGCTTGTCAGAATATTTTTGGAGTTAATTGCGTGACCCTGCATTGCTTTGATTGCCGCTTGACTGTCAACGTTGAATATGTTGATTTGATTGTTTGGTGCGTGTAATTCCACCAATTTCGCTGCTTTCCTTATAGCGAAGACTTCCGCCTGGAATATAGTACAGTGGTTTGGCAATTTGTAGTAGAGCCTCAATTCCTGCTCCTTGCAGTAATCATCTGCTCCAACTCCTGAGGCCATCTTTGAGTCGACCATGAAAATGTGCGTTGCTTCCTGGGACAGATCTGTACGGCAGTCTTCTGGTCCCAGAAACGCTGATGCGCCGGTGAAGGTTGTTTTTGGGATCATGTAGTCCGTGCTACTGTTGATCTCTCTATCCACTGTGCTGTGTCCATAAATTTGTAGCGCCATGGTGCCTGCCGCGCAAAGACGTATATGTATATACATACACTAGCAAATAACCCGACGCGCTTTGCTGCGCCTTCAACAGTATGCTCTTTGCTGATGGGTTTTCCCTCCAACTCCCACCCCCATCCCTTCCATCCACTCTACATCCAATTCCACCCAGTTCCCACCCTTTTCCCTCCCACTTCCCGCCCTCATCATACCCACATCCCTCCCACTTACCGCCCGAATACCATCCACATCCCTCCCACTTCGAGCCCACATCCCATCCACTTCCCACCTACAGTCCACCCACATCCCACCCACTTTACTCCCAATTTCCCCCAGTTCCCACTCACTTCCCACCCACTTTCCGCCCACATCCCGCCCACTACCCGCCCACATCCCACCCGCATCCCACCCACTTCCCGCCCACAACCCACCCACATTTCTCCAGCATCCCACCCACCTCCCGCCACACTCCACCCACTTCACATCGCTTACCACCCACTTTCCACCCACTTCTAAAACAACAAACCACTTACATTCCAATCACTTCCCAGTGGGCATCCCGGCGTTATTTCCAGCATGGGAAAATTAAATCACAAATAAATTTTCATTTTGGCCGTACAAACTGAGTTTCAAGTCAATCGGATGAAAAATAGTTATTTTGCATATACAATTTTCCGGGCATTTTAACGCCTGGGGCGGATTTTCCGACATTGAAAATCACATTTTTAATTATTTCGTACTCTTTCCTTACAAACCGAGTTTCAAGCCAATCGGATGAAAAATAGTCTATTTGCATGCAGAATTTTCCGGGAATTTTTAGACCGTCAGGTCAAATTTTCCAAATTCAGAAAATCACTTTTCAAACTATTTCGAATTCTGTCCTTGCAAACCGAGTTTCAAGCCAATCGGGTGAAAAATTGTTTTTTCATGCAGAATTTTCCGGGAATTTTCCGACCGTTGGGTCAAATTTTCCCACATAGGAATATCACATTTCAAACTATTTTGTATTCTATCCTTACAAACCGAGTTTGAAGCCAATCGGATGAAAAATAGTTTTTTTTTTTATGCAGAATTTTCCGGCCATTTTCCTCGTGGGCGGATTTTCCAAAATCGGGAAAGCACGTGTCGAATTATTTCGAGTACTTTGCATACAAACCAAGTTCCAAGATGAAAAATAACATTTTTCCCATACAAACTTTTCCGACGCTTTTCCGACTTTTCCGGGTTACTATTTTTAAGTTTTGTACAAAAATATTGATTGTAAGTGTTATTTGTCAACGTTTATTTTTAAAATCAGAAATAACATTTATTTTGCAACTTTTATTTTAAAAGTTAAAAATAAACGTTGAATTGCAATATTTGCCAAGTTATGCAAGCTATTGTTCAGATCTGGCTACCATAGCACATATCAGATCTGCACGTGCGATTACGGCATCGTATGAATTGAGGAAAAAGTACGCTTTTACGATGTCACGATTCATTTTTTCGTTGCCGATTTAAGTCGTCTTCGGAGCCTATTTGTGGCCAATTCAGAGGCAAGTCTGTTTGTGTGGGCCACCAGTCGATCATGACACCTGCTGGTGTGCATATTGATTTGGGGCGCACAGTGGTACAACAACCAGATCGCGATATAATGTTATATGTATGACATACCATGGAGCGTCCGCGATGCTGCAGCTCGTATCACATGGGCTTTCCAGGTCAGTCGGCGGTCCAGAGTCACACCAAGGTATTTGACAGAAGATTCTGAATACGGGACTCTTGCCCTTGGAGTCGCACTCGAGCAACTTTCCCTCGTCTAGTGGCGAAGGTGCAGTGTTGACTTTTTGAACGATTAATTGCAATGTTCCAGCGGTTCGCCCAAAGACCAAAGCCATCCAGGAACTGTTGGACCTTAGCAGATGTTCTTTTGCGGCTATTGCTAGAGGCAAGAAAAGCGGTATCTTCAGCATACGTGGCTATGAAGGTGCGATGGGCTACTGGATATGGCAGATTCGAGGTGAAAAGGGAATAGAGTACCGGTCCGAGAACACTTCCCTGAGATTCCCCCGCAAGAATGGGACGGATGCTGGATCGCTCGACCCTCAGCTCAACCGTAAATCGGCGCCCAAGGAGAAACGAGCAGATCAATAGATATTGTGCTGGCGGGAGGAGGTAAAAAGGTAAAACTGGCTATACAGCTCCTCAACGGGGCCAAGCCACGCTTCTCTCAATCTCTTGGCGTGTGTGCTTTAAATTTTTCGCACAAGAGAAAGGGACCTACAGTTTAACGCCGGATCCGAACGGCAAAGTTTGAGAAATTGCTTTTTCATGGCTAGTTACTTCACAGCTGGCGCCACTAAGCTGGTGAAGGTGACCGTATGTGTAAAAGCTAGTTTCTAAAGAAAGAAAAAAACTTTTATTATTAGATGTTCAGAGGCGGGATCGAACCCACGACCTCCCGCCCAGCAGTCCAGCACACTAACCACTGGGCCACAGACGGCCACAGACGGCGGGAGGAGGGACTTAAGCTTAAAAAGTAGGCCCTCGTGCCAAACGCGATCGAACGCCTGCCTTATATCCAGAAAGACGGCAGAGCAATATTGGCGGATTGAAAGTTTTTTATATGACAGCTATACGATATATTCATCCGATCTCTAGAATAGTGTTGAGACCTTTAATATTCATAACTGGAACGTACAAAGACGCTACCATTGAAAAAAAAAAAGTTTTTCTCACTAAAACTATATTTTCGACCGATCATTCCCATGGCAGCTATATGCTATAGTCTTCCGATTTGGATCAGACTTGACAGAATTATGTGTTAGCATATCATATTGATCAGTAACGAGTTTTGGAGCGATAGCATTGAAAACAAAAAAGTTTTTCATACTAAAACTTTTTTTCAGACCTATCTTTTGTATGGCAGTTATGCTATATAGTTGCCCGATTTGCATAAAACTTGCTGAAATTATGTGAAAGCATAAATACCTCATACATACGAGGGTTGGGAGCGATAGCATTGAAAACAAAAAAGGTTTTCTCACTAGAACTACTTTTTCAAACATCGTTTCTATGGCAGCTATATGCTATAGTCATCCGATCCGGCCGGTTCCGACAAATGTGCAGCGTATTTGACTTCGTGCAAAGTTTGGTTACGATAGCTTTAAAACTGACGGAGGAGATAGCATAGAAACAGACGAACAGACGGACGGACGGACAGACGGACAGACGGACATGGCTATATCAATTCAGCTCGTCATGCTGATCAAGAATATATATACTTTATGTGGTCAGAAATGTTTCCTTCTGTGCGATACAAACATCTGGACAATTTTAATATACCCTCTCCAAGGGTATAATAAAATTCTTAAAATACATTCATATGAGTAACCCTAGTGTAAAGCGGATCAAGCAGACAAGAACTCCGCCAAGAAAGTTCCCAGTAAATTGTCTGGAGACGCCGTAGATGATCTTCAAGTGCCTGCGGTGATTGGAGGCACATTGCTGCAGCTCATCGCAATCGAGGTTTCATCAAAACACAACGGACGTTAAAGAAGCGGAACTTGCAGGCCACAGGAGCCCCCAGCACAAAACACATAAATCGCGAATCATGTAAGCAAAACAGAGAGATCAAAGGCGCCGTCTTGTGTGCGTTTGCTGTTTGTAACAGTTGAGAGAACTGTTGCGTACTATCACCACGAAATTTTTCAGAGAATACTTCCAGGCGGATTCTTATTTTTAACGGTTACGTTCAAATCCTTTTTTGGCTATGCAACGCACTCCTCCAAATACCTCTACGCCTAATAATTTGTATTCGCATTCTATAAACGTGGTCGGCAAAAGATCCATAGCTGAGACATCTCCGGAGGAGCAATCTCTAAACATGTCTAAAAAACCAACCTTATCTGAGAGAGACAAATAAGGAAACAAAGGAGGTAATGAATAAGCTTGATGTACTATCAGAAGACATAACTAGCTTATAGTAACAAAATGAGCAACTTAAGTTGGAAGTCGAGCATCTAAAAAAAGGCAGAGAAGAAGAGAAAAAGCGGCTAACCCAAATGGAAGACTGTATCAAAAACAAAAATCTTTTTTTTAAAGGGCTTTCACTAAACAAATCTGTGTTGAGTGAGGTAGAGAAGGTTTGTCGTCAAACCCTGCAGCTCCCACAGAGCGCAAAAATCGTTGGAGCTAAAAAACTTTATGAAAGGAATTCCAAAACGACTGCGCTTGTTGAGTTCGACTCTAAGCAAAGCTCGTATGCAGTTCTTAAAGCATCTAACAAACTAAAGGGCACTGATATTTACATAGAGCGACATTTAAACGTTGAACAGCAACAAAGAAAGAGTATCATGCTTCTACTTAAACGGCAACTTTTGACGGTCAGTAAGAATCATAAGATTGCTGTACTTGGGGACAAACTAAGAATTGCTGATAAATGGTTTCACTGGACACGTGATAATACTCTTGCTAGCGGCCAACAAGATACACGAACTACCCTAGCCGAACTCTTTCCTTTTGGCCTACATCACCTTAACCTGGACTTCAACCATCTTGTGAAATCACTTCCCCCAAAAAACTGAAAAATAATAATACGCGAGAGCGTAAGTTAAAGTCGGCTCTTACCGACTTCGATATACCAGTTACTCATGAAAAAACATGTTTAACAGTGTTCCTGCGTTCCTTAGTGTGACCATCCAAAAAGTATACAAAATTTTTTTAGGGTGGGAGGGGTGGTAGCGGGGGCTGTGGTTCACTTTTTTGCTCATAACTTGAGAACCGTTCATCCGATCTTTATCATTTATTCGGTAAATCGATTCATTTTGCTAATTACTAACTATCTCTAGAAGGTGCGAATCCTCTATCATCAAAACTGTAGGAGATATAACTTTTTTCCAATTTGCGGGGGGAGGGAGGGGGCGTGGCCAAAATTTGAAACAAACTTGATCTGCGTGCAGATAAAAGAAGCATTTGTCTCATACATGTCAAACCTCTATCTCTTACCATCTCTGAGATCTAGGTGTTCATACAGACAGACGGACGGACGGACAGACGGACAAGTCTATATCGTCTCGGCTAGTGGTGCTGATCAAGAATATATATACTTTATATGGTCGGAAATGATTCCTTCTGTCTGTTACATACATTTGCACGACTTTAGTATACCCTTTTTACTCTACGAGTAACGGGAATAAAAAAACCAGTAGTATTACAATATTTAACTCTAGCACTAAGAAACATTGCAGCACACAGGATAATGAGATAATTAAAATATTGGCCTATAATATAGCGGGTCTAACGAACAAAACGTTACATAACAAATTTTTTGAATTCGTACGTGATACCAAATATACTCGGACCACCTGCCGGTCACAACGAACGTTTTGCTAACGACAAAATCACTTGACATTCCTGAGGTGCCGCATCTTTTACCGAAATTATCTTGGAGGGAACGTTTTGCAGATCGATACGCTACAAGTCTGGCCCAGCTATCCATCATGGAAACTGCCAAGAATTTTATTACAGAGCTATGTACAGCGTATATTAAAACGGCGGCACAGTGTATGCAGGCTCCAAAAGGTGAATGATTCGAGCAACCATGGTTTGACCAGCAGTGCGAAACCGCTCGAGTTTTATCACGTCGATATTTACGCCGTGTCCAAAAGGAGAATTCTTCCTCTGCCAAGTCTGAATTTCAAGTAGCTAACCGTTCATATAACGAACTTTGCATTAGGAAACAACGTAACTGTTACCGCAGAATCGAATTGGAGTCGGCGACAATCAAAGACAGTTAAACTTTCTGGTCAATGGTGAGAAGAGTAAATGAAGCAACATAAATGCAGATGCAACATGCCTGACTCGACACTTTGAAAGCCTCTTATACGTTAACCCAGATGACCTTGTCAACATTAACTGGTGGCTTCCTCTAAATCAAATAGAATAGCTCGACAAACTCATTACCTTGGAAGAAGTTCAAACAGCTATAAAAAAAAAAAAATTGAACAAAGCACCAGGAGAAGATCGTATACCAGCTGAATTCTTCAAGGGAGCCCCCAAGATTTTTATAAGCAAGCTAACTAATGAGTTTAACTGGCTATTTTCCGAAGCAACTTTCCCAGAAAGTTTTAAAAAAAAGTATAATATTCCCTATTTTCAAAAAACGTAACCCGACGGAAGCGACCAACTACAGGGGTATATCCTGTATAAACACGAAAAAAAAGCAAAAATTTTTACCTCGGTGCTTTATACACGATTAGAATCATGGGTAGATGGACAGAGCAAGCTAAGCGAATTTTAATTTGGATTTAGGAGAGGATACTCGACGGTGCTTACATCCACAGCGATCACGTACCTGGAAGAAAAACGAAAACTTTATCTCTGCTTTATAGACTTCAGAGCGGCATTTGACTCAATTAACCGAAGAAGCCTGATTTATAAGCTAAGCAGCATTGGTGTTTCATCGAAGTTTTTAACAGTCATTCAGGCACTATACGAAAACAATACAACCTCTGTATGGGACGGCTCACAATTGTCTAAATGGTTTTCAAACAACTCTGGAGTCAAACAGAGGTGCCTGTTAAGCCTGCTTTTGTTTGTGATGTTTATAGACGACTTAACAACTTCGCTTTCGGGAGGCATTTAATTGGAGGCTCGCGCATAAAACTCTTGATATGATTACTAAGGGCAAACTCACCAAATGCCCTGCAACACATGTTAAATGAAATGTACGCATACTGCTGCCTTTGGGATCTGGAAGTCAACACAGAAAAAACTAAAATCATGGTCGTTAGAGACAACCGAGGTCGCATCCCCGCAGATGAGAAATGGCACATGAATTCAGCAATAATTAAACGGGTTACCTCCTTTAAATATTTGAGAATTACTCTGTCCTTCAGCATGTCGCTGAACTCACACTACACTGTGATGCCAGTGCGCTTGGTTTTAGAGCGATTCTTTTGCAAAAGAAAAGCGATGGTAGACTACATCCAGTATTCTATTTTTCAAAAAGAACAACTGATTCAGAGGCCAAATACCACAGTTTTGAATTGGAAACTTTAGCAATAATATATGCGCTACAAAGGCTCAGGATATATGTGCAAGGCATAAAGTTTAAGATAGTGACAGATTGCAGCGCTTTAACCCTATCTTTAAATAAAAAGGAACTCAATCCAAGAATTGCAAGGTGGGCGTTGGATCTCCAAAATTATGAGTTTACGCTAGAAAACCGTGCGGGGAAGCGTATGCAACATGTAGATCAGAGAACTGCAGCGGTGTATCGCAATTTTCGCCACCTCAAAATACCCTTATTTATTAGATGAGTCGATCTAATTTATTTCTACATACAAAATTCAATGCTTATACGCATTTACGAAGAGCAAAAACCATTTTTGTTACAATTTATTTTTGAACATTTCGACACATCATTATCAATATCGTTTCACCGCCTACTACCGCATTTTAATGTCGTATTATCGCCTATTACCGCATTTCAATATCGTAGACACCGCATTACTACCGCATTTTTAATATTTGTTATCAAAGGCAAAATTTTTACTTTTACTACAGTTATAGAAGCCTGTTAACAATGTGTTTAAGTAGCTCAGAGGGTATGTGTACGAATCAAAATATACAAACACGTTTTTTTTTAGGTTCAACACGCAGAGAATTTTTTTTTTTTTTTTAATTTTATTATAAGTGGAAAAAATAGAGAAATAAAATTGTTTAAGGCCTCAAGAATTATACGAAACAAAATATGTCATGACTTTAAGGACACTTGTGTCAAATTGGTAAAGCAGCATTCGACGTCATAAAACGCCTTTAAAAGCAAAAAACATAGCGGCTAGATTTCATGTAAGTTAAGACTAGATACATTTTGTATTATTCAATATATTCCTTGTTAGAGATATAACGAGAAGGCCAAGCTAACTTCGTCTTTGCCGAAGTTTTTATACAATGTTGCAAATGTTTTAATTCATCAGAGTTTAAGAACGCCAGCATTAAAACAAACTATTTTTCTAAATAAAACCCACTTTTCGACCGCTAGTTCCTATGACAGCTATAAGATATAGTTATCCGATTTTGACCAAAACTTCTAAATCTATGTGAAAGCGTATAATATTAATAATCTCTGAAGTGGGAGACATTAAAAACAAAAAAGTTTTTCTCACAAAGACCCACTTTTCAACCGATAGTTCCTATGGCAGCTATAAGATATAGTCATCCGATTCGGTCGGTTCCGACATATTAGCAGTGTGCAGTAAAAAGAAGACTCTGTGCAAAGTTTCACCTCGATAGCTTTAAAACTGAGAGACTAGTTCGCGTAGAAACAGACAGACGGACAGACGGAATGACGGACGGACAAAGCTCAATCGACTCAGCTCGTCACCCTGATCAAGAATATTTCTATGCGTTGCAAACTTCTGGGCAAAATTATAATACCCTTTGCAAGGGTATAAAAATGTCAGAAGATCAGAAAACTATATTGAATAAACTGGAAACCGGTGCTTATACGCTATCTCAAAGGCACAAGGGTCGGAGCTTTATCTGGAACATTTCATCCGAAATTATCAAAAAAGAAGATGAATCCATTGTCCAAGGTTACGAGTATTGCCGAACATGTCGCAACCTGCTAAAGCGAAGTGGGAACCAAACTTCCAATTTAAATCGCCACACCCTAAAAGAAGGTTCAGCGACTGACAAAAACGTTGCTATTGAAAAATGCGCCGAGTGGATAATTGAGGATTGCCGTCCATTTTCTGCAGTATCGGGTTCTGGCTTTAAAAAGCTGGTACAATTTTTTATTAAAGTTGGTGCGACCTATGGAGAAAACGTGGACCAGTTAAGAAGATGGCAGATGAAAAAAAAAAAACAAGTAAGAGTGTTGCGGTCGAGTGCCCCGACAGCAAAATACATTGTTCCAAGTAATGTGGTTCCTATAGCTTTGATCTCCTTTTATTTAATTTATTTCAATAAATTGTAGCTCTGACAGTTTTTCACGGTTAGAAGAAGGAGGAGGAGGAATTTGCCAAATCTGGAGCAAACTTGATCTGGGTACAGTATACACCTACATGGCTCTACCTCTTATAGTCTCTGAGATCAAAGAGTTCATACAGAGAGAGAGAGACAGTTTTTCGCTGCTAAAAGATGGAGGAGGTGGTATTTTCCAAATCTGAGACCAACTCGATGTGGCTACAGTATACACCTACATATATGCAAAAATTAAAATAAATAAAAAAAATTTGTGGCGTCACCTCTTATAGTCTGTGAGATTTACGCGTTTATACAGAGAGAAAGACAGTTTTTCGCTGTTAACAACATTTTAAAGAAATATAAATTCTTTTGAGGAAACAACAGAACTGGCTGAACAATAGACTCGCGCAAATAAATTGTGAAATACTTTAAGAAGACCAATTTACAGCATAAATTGACAACATCCTTAAAAAGCCAGTGTCCCACACGCTGGAACTCGAATTAAAGAATGTTAATTCGATTATTGACAATTGGAGTTATGTTCAAGAGATTTTGGATGAATGTGAAAGACAACATACAGTGAATATCTCAATCCTAAACGCATTGGTAGAACTTTGTGAAGACTTAGAAATTATTTTCAAGAAAATGCAAGTCTGCAGCTCCCCGTCATTATGTTTTGTTATACCGTCCATTCTTAAAATCAGAAGTCTTTGTGCACCTAAAAGCTTGGAGATACCAGCAATTTCAACTCTCAAGGCAAACGTTATTAAGAAGATTGACACAATTTGGGTTCGAAATTTGAGCTTGTAGCATATAGCTGCGTTTATTTTATATCCTCCAGCCGCAAATATTCAACAAGAGGACTTTAATAGCATAAAGGAATTTTGCGTTGCTAGCATATGCAACATGACGACTGATGAGTCAGACCCCATTTCGACGATGGATTCATCCGACAGTTTATCTGAACACAATATACCATTAGCTCCTCGTCACAAAGACAGCGTGTTTTTTTTTTCTCAGATCTGCTTCAAGGAACACCGATGACAACATCAGAAACTTGTAGAGAAGAAATTAATAGGTATGCGCGAGACGTCGTTAAAACGACTGAGGATTTCGACGTGGTGGCTTGGTGGAGACAAAATGAGAAAAATTACCCTAAGCTGTCAAAATTGGATTTCAAGTGCACGAAATACCAGCAAGCAGTGCAGCAGCAGAGCGCGAGTTTTCTTTGGCTGGAAACAATATTACAGAGAAGAGGAATAGACTCGGCCCGAAGACGGTGGATAGCATATTATTTCTTCACTCCTATGAAACAAATTTTTGTCACACTTAAGAAAACATCCATTTGAAGAATAACAAATTAATAAAAAACGAGAAAGGCAAAGCTAACTTCGTCTGCACCGAAGTTTTGATACACTTGAAATAGCTTGTCACAACGGTTAGCGACTTCGACAAAGCTTCGCAAATCAGCTTAAAAACATGACTTATTACCCATGACCGTGTTTGAGAGCGATAATATTGAGAACAAACCAGTTTTTATCACTAAAACCCATTTTTCGAAGGAGCATTTGTATGGCAGCTACAAGAAGTAGTCATCCGATCCGGTCGGTTCCGACATATTAGCAGCGTGCAGTAAAAAGAAGACTCTGTGCAAAGTTTCAGCTCGATAGCTCCAAAACTGAGGGACTACTTCGCGTAGAAACAGACAGACGGACGGACGGACAGACGGACGGACAAAGCTTAATCGACTCAGCTCGTCATGCTGATCAAGAATATATATACTTTATGTGGTCGGAGATGATTCCTTCTATGCGTTGCAAACTTCTGGGCAAAATTATAATACACTTTTCAAGTGTATAATAATATGAGCTCGCTAGTAAAAAAAATTTTAAAGTCATTTTTATATTAAACTCATATATACCCTGTTTATATATGGAGAAATACGCTGTAACTTATCGCGTATTTTTGCACTGAAACACTTATTCTGGTTGCAGGTCAGTGAAAAATTTCTGCTCGATTACTTCACAGGGAGTTGGTTGCATAGAAAGAGAATGCCATACGTACAAAGCCCAATCGACTAAGGTTAACTCATAAAATCAAAAAAAAAATATATTAAAACTTTTCGGGTTTTGAACCACAACATTTTATTAATTTGGTTTTTGCTCCGTACACATACCAACTGAGCTACATACACTCATTATCAACATGTTTCAAAAAAATAAATATTTAAACTTTGCGGTAGTAATGCGGTGCCTACGATATTTAAATGCGGTAGTAGGCGGTGGTACGATATTGAAATGCGACATTGCGGTAATGCGGTGTATGCGGTGTTTGCGGTGTAAGTATAGTACTTACTCATACCGCAGTTTTATAAGTATACTTAAAGTCAAAAAAACAGCACCGCATGCAGTTCTCTGATGTATATAGATGCGCTTAGCAGAAATACCCATATTCTTACGATGAGCTCAAACACTTTTGAGGAAAACTAATCATTTGTCAGAGTAAAGATAAAAAACTGAAAAAACTACGTGAAATTTTACAAGAAACTGAACATAAGCATTATGAAATGAGAAATGGAGTGATTTATAAGAAGAAAGACAGTAATGTGCTGTTGTTTTATGTACCTGAAGAAATGGAAAACCATGTACTTTACAAGTATCATGATGAAATGGGACACATAGGGATAGATAAAATGACATATAGTTGCAAAAAGTTATTGGTTCCCTAATATCAGAGCTAAAGCTAAGTAACACATAGATAATTGTCTAAAGTGCATTGCTTATTCTGCGAAACATGGCAAGCAAGCGGGATTTTTGCATAATATTTCAAAGAACTCTTTACCGTATGAGGTTTTACATATAGATCAATTTGGTCCAGTTGATAAAGGAAGAGCAAACACGTTCTTGTTGTCATAGATGCTTTTACAAAATTTGTGAGGCTTTACGCTACAAGAACCACAAACACAAAAGAAGTTATCAGTGCACTTCTGGATTATTTTCGAGCATATAGCAAGCCAAGGTGTATTACTTCTGATAGGGAAATTAGTTTTACTTCAAATGACATTGAAACCTTTTTGGAGCAAAATGAAATTCAACATATTAAAATAGCTACAGGATCACCGCAGGCTAAAGGACAAGTGGAAAGGGTTAATAGAAGCATTGGGCCCATGATAGCCAAACTAGAAGACTCTGATAAAGGATTACACTGGGACTTGACATTAGAGCATGTTGAGTATGCACTTAACAATACTATTCAAAGGACAATTAGGGAACATCCAAGTAAAATGTTATTTGGGGTCTCGAAAAAAGGTACTGTGGCAGATATATTCAAAGAAAAGTTAAAAGAAATAAATGATCAAATAGATTTAAGAAATTTAACAGAAATTCGTGAAAAAGCTAATACACATTAGTTAAAAGTACAATCGTACAATAAAGAAGTTGTAGATATGAAAAGACAGGAATCAAATAAATACAAGGAAGAAGATTTATTCATGATTAAAAACTTTGACACTAATACTGGAATATCTAAAAAGTTAATATCAAAGTTTAAGGGGCCTTATAAAGTGACTAAGGTATTGCGAAATAACAGGTACATTTTAGAAAATGTGGATGGATTTCAGCAATCAAGTATCTCCTACAAAGGTGTGTGGGCAGTTGCGAATATGAAACCATGGCTAAGAAATAACAAAGACCATTAAAACTTATAAAAATGTCAATTGTAAATAATATTTTAAGATACTTTTAAAGAACATGTAAATATTTTGCTTAAGTTAAAATTCATTCATTGTATACATATCTTAGGAGTGCATGATGCACCCCAGTCAGGATAGCCGAATTGTAGTAGTAAGTCATGATTAAAGCCCACCACTAGCTGCAGGCAGAGCAGTGACCATCACTAGAATCTTGTACACTTTAAAACACTTTACAACACAAAAACACTGACAACACTTAGACATAAGGAGGAAAAATGAGCGTTGGCGGGAGTTCGCCTAATAAAGTCAACCGAAGCAGACGCGTTTGCAAATGATTTATTGCGTACTACACTATATTACTAGGGAGGGATGAAAATAAGAAAAGACACACACATAATCTCTGTTTTAATCTCAATCACAGACTACGAGAAAGATCTGTTCTATGCATTGGTAGTTTTTGTGAAATAATAAAAGATCAGTTTAGTATGGGTTCTCAATTATAACAAGTCACCCTTAAAGAACATTTCCAAACTCTACTTAACACCGTTCGTACGTCTTCGCAGATCCACTGCGCGGCACCATGTTTATATGACGATGTATTAAATAGACCGATGGCAGTCAGTGAATTCGAATGTATGCTAAGGAACAACAAAAACAATAAGACATCAGAAGACTTTAATTGGCCAAAGCATATACTATAATGTTCGATAAAGGCACTGCCGATGAATCGTTTATATCCAATCAGGGATCGTAACGATTACAATTTTAAAAATACAAATTACGATTCAAGGATTATTATATTATTTTTTGATTTAAAAATAACAATTGTGAAACACCGGTTAATTTTTATACACTTGAAAAGTGTATTATAATTTTGCCCAGTCTTCTTTTTACTGCACACTGCTCATATGTCGGAACCGACCGGATCGGATGACTACTTCTTGTAGCTGCCATACAAATGTTCGTTCGACAAATGGGTTTTAGTGAGAAAAACTGGTTTGTTCTCAATATTATCGCTCTCAAACACGGTCATCGGTAATATGTCATGTTTTTAAGCTGATTTGCGAAGTTTGGTCGAAGTCGCTAACCGTTGTGACAAGCTATTTCAAGTGTATCAAAACTTCGGTACAGACGAAGTTAGCTTTGCCTTTCTCGTTTTTCATTTGTATTTTATAATATTTTTTATATTATATACAAATTTTTAATTTTAATTTTTATTATAAAAATTAAATTTAAAGATTATTTTTTTTTTTAAATTAAAAATAAAGATTATTTTGTAACTTTAAAAAAAATCAAAAATAAAGATTGTTTTCAAATATCTTTTAAGCAAAGCGGCGAAGGAAATAAAAATTAACACATATATGATCTAAGGCTCAATACCTTTCTTTTGGTATATCACATGACCTTAAAGGATCTATATTAAGGATCTAAAAAGTTTTGCCCAAATGTGGGATTATTTTCACACTTCTTTATTAACCTTTTTAGTCACTACAGCTGTATTTTTAATTTTTTAGTGGCTTTTGGTCTCAGGTAGAGCAGATAGACGGCAGATGGACAGCATTTTCCAAAACATTTTATATCCTTTTGCCTTATTCAACGTCTCATAGAGAAACATAATTTTTTTAAGACGTAGTAGTATTTCAGTGGTGCTTTTAACATTTGATTTTCGAAATTAATGGAACTTAGTTTTAAAGTGTATACAATAGCGATTTTTGTGTTAAACCAATGATAAAAAAAAATTAGATTAACTAGCAATAATATTTCCGTTGATCTTTTGCTTAATTATTATGCAATTTGTAAATCGATTGCTGGCAACCTGAGTTGAATAAAGTGGCAACGACGACGCTAAAGTAATGACGAGAAGCCGCGCAAATGTTGGTAAATTTTATTATTCTTCCTAAATTGTTATAATTAAAATTAATTATAAAGGGTAAAGCATCGAACAGAAGTCTAGAGCGAAATTTGCTTGGGTTTTATGAAGGAGCATATGAACTTGGCCCTCAATCTCACAATGGGCTACAGGCAAAACGCGGCTGCAGCCTTAAAGAAACTGACTTTAAGTCTAGTCAACCTTTTCTCCGATTGCTTGAATTGAATAATGCGTTGTCAAAAGTTATTTTCAAGCACAGCATCACAAGCACAGCTCATAACGGATTTGCTTCTTCCCTTAATCGCCAATTGCCATCTATCGTGCGTGAGGCATTTATTGAATATAGGCAATTCTTCAGTTTACATTTTCGTTCGCCCTTCTCGCGTTACCGTATAGTAGCTAGAGTTACAAGGTATCATTGAGCGTGTTCGTCAGCATAAATCGATGACAAAAAATCGACTATTTTTGTTAGTTTGTGCTGGTGAACGGGCACGATGCGCAATCATGTTTGCTATTTTTCGTGATTGTGTTAGATGTGAATCTACACCACAATTAACAAAGAAATAGTTTGTTAGAATTGCTTGATTATGATTTGTTATCGATAGCACACAGCTGTCAGAAGTAAACAAACAAGCAATTTTGAGAAGCCAAATGCAAAATGAATGTGGAAACCTCTTTGTTTTTAATAAATGAAATGGCAGTGGACCTGGTTTCGCCAGTAGTTCGCGGAAATTCGTGCAAGGATCTGAAGGCTCCACCGGTTATTGCGGAGGAGAAGGGAATCTTGAAAAGCCGCCACTCCAAAAAGGAGAAGCCCTGCGTACGCGCAGTAACCACCTCATCTAGGTACATGGACACCTCAACACAGTTTGTCAAGGCACTACCTTTCAGCTCATCCCAGAGAAGAGCTTGATAGGGATGCCCATATCCTCATACAAGATAATCACAAGGAATGAAAACCCGACGCCTGGCTACGGCTTGCGCTGTAGCTAGGGTCACGTGGTCCTCGCTTCACCTGAAACGGAAAACATCTTACTTCTGGTCTGGGCCCTAACGGGTCACTGCCTTATTGGCAGGCATGCAGCACGCTTGGGCGTCGCTGACAACGATTTCTTTAGAAGAACAGTAGGAGACATTACTTCATCTTTTATGGCATTGCCCAGCTCTAGGAACTCAAAACTTTTGGTCTCACTACTAGTTGGGACAGTACAAAAATATAGAATGAACAAATTTAAGGATTATTTCATGATGTCCCGTGCATCGTTAAGAACTCGTAGCTACAGATGCGCTCACGACGGGATTCCAGGGACCCCAGAGAAGTAGAGGATCAGGCGCGACGATATTGATTTACAATTTGTTGGTCGGGATCGAGGCGGGACGGGACACGAATTGTCCTTATTCGCCCATCTCTGCTCTTATCCCATTGCCCCTCTGTTAAAATTAACATTTTCAGACCCTTCTTTGCGTGGATTGGAGTCCTTCTAAATGGTAAATGTATGTTTTGACAAAGAAAAAAGATTTGCACATCGGATATTCGATTTTATGTGCACATTCTCGCCGGGGCCGGGCGTACAACAAACATTAAATGGCTAACAAAGTCTTAAGGAAAATTCAAGGGGAATTCCAGGAGCTGTTGGTGCTAGTGACGACGGTCATAAATATTTAGTAGTCAGATCTTAATTATATTAAGCTGTCAAAAATTCAAACCTTCCGCCAACAAAAATATATCGATAACTTTGTTCCCTAAAAATTCTATCAAACTCGTTCACCAGCAGACTAACACTTTTTTTTTGATTGATGATTTTTGATAGATGATTGGTGTATGCTGGTGAACACGCCCATTTTTATACACTTGAGAAGTGTATTGAAATTTTGCCCAGAAGTTTGCAACGCATAGAAGGAATCATCTCCGACCACATAAAGTATATATATTCTTGATCAGCATGACGAGCTGAGTCGATTAGGCTTTGTCCGTCCGTCTGTCTGTTTCCACGTGAACTAAACTCTGGTGCAAAACTATAGCCGCACCTTGATTTTTCAGTGTACTCATAGAAACAGAAGAGCTGGAAAAACTTTGCGAATATCGTTTGAAAGAACTTTAAAAATGAGAGAAAATAAGTGACAAACATCAACACTCTCAGTGCAAAAATTAACCGTTATGTTTCATTTTCGATTTGCGCGAGGTGCATAACTATAGCCACACAGTTTAATTTTCGTATTCTGTGTTTGCTGGCGGCGAATTTATTTGCGTACGCTTGGTTGAGTAACTATTAGTAATGAATTTGTAAATATGCCAAGTGAGCCAGTAGTGTCAGATGTCGAGAAAGGCCAAATTTTGGCGCTCAAAAGTGAGATTTGCTCATTTCGAGAAATTGTCTGAAAAATCGGACGATCCGGCAAAGTTGTGCGAAATATTTTAAAAAGAAAAAATGAATATGGAAAAAAAAACCGAAGGACGTAAGCCGAAGACAAATCAGTGTGACCAGCGCCGATTAGTGAGTGCTGCAAGTAATTCATTAAAGACCGCTAATGAATTAGCGGCTGAATGTGTCTTTAAAGAACTCTGAAAACATAGTGCGACAAAAATCGAAGGTGGCACCAAGGTTACTGGACCGACATAAGAAAGCCCGGTTAAAATTCGCCAGAGATAACATGGCAACTGACTGGACAAAAATAAGAAGATTTTATAGAGCAACGCAAATACTAATTCATCTTTCCAGATTATTTTCTCAAATGAGAAAAAGTTTAATTTGGACGGTCCTGATGGGCTTTCGCACTATTGGAGCGATTTGAGGAAGGAACACCTGTACTTTTCTAAGAGAAATTTTGGAGGAGGATCATTGATGATTTGGGCTGTGTTCTGCGAGTGTGGATACTTGGAGCTGGCATTTCCAAGCACTCATACGAACTCCAGAGAGTACCTGGACATTTTGCAAATGAATTTATGGCCTTCTCTTCGCAGTAGAAGGCGTTAAAGGGTCATTTTCTAAAAGGACAACGCACTCATGCACGCAACACAAAGCACTAATGTTCGGTTTTTTGAGTGGCCCGAGTGCGATGGAAAACCTTTGGGCGTTGCTTGTCCGAAGGATTTATGCTCAAAACCCAAAGTACAATAGTACTAAGGTGCTCTAATTGACAATAATTAAGGTATGGAAAAAACTGTCCCTTAGTGATTTAAAAAACCTTGAAGACAGTATGCCGAAAAGCATCTATGAGTTAATTAGTGTTAAAGGAGATTACAATCATTGTTAAAGTGAACTAAAATAAATTAATTATTTAACATTTTTCTATAGTTTATTTAATTTAGTTAAGTGCGGCTATAGTTATGCACCGCGCGCAAATCGAAAATGAAACGTAACGGTTAATTTTTGCACTGAGAGTGTTGATTTTTGTCAATTATTTTCTCTCATTTGTAACGTTCTTTCAAACAGTAATCGCAAAGTTTTTCCAGCTCTACTGTTTCTATGCGTACACTGAAAAATCAAGGTGCGGCTATAGTTTTGCACCAGAGTTTAGTCCCTTAGTTTTGAAGCTATCGAGCTGAAACTTTGCACGGAGTCTTATTTTTACTGCACCCTGCTAATATGTCGGAACCGACCGGATAGGATGGTTACTTCTTGTAGCTGCAATACAAATGTTCGCTCGGAAAATGGGTTTTAGTGAGAAAAACTGTTTTATTCTCAATATTACCGATATGATCAGCTCAAATATTATAACTTTGGCACAGACGAAGTTAGCTTTGCCTTTCTCGTTTATTTTTAGCGGGCCGAAAATTTGAGCTTTTTGTGTGCGAAATAAAAAAAAATTATCTCAGATGAAGAAATTAAGTTTGTGTTCTTTAAAAAAGTATTAACCAATTGTTTTAATTAAAATTAATTATAAAGGGAAAAGAATCGAACAGATGTCCAGAGCGAAATTTGATTGGCTTTTGTAAAGGAGCATAAGGACTTGGCCCTCAATCTAACAATGGGCGACAGGGAAGTTGCGGCTGCAGTTTGGAAATAATTGTATTTAAGTCTGGCCAAACTTTCTGCCGATTTCTGAATAATGCGTTGCCCAATGTTATTTTCAAGCACAGCGTCGTTTACCCGTATAATCTTGCCTATGAATATCTTCTGATTTAGAAAGGTCAGAGCTCTTTACGGATTTGCTTCTTCTCTTAATCGTCGATTGCCATCTGTCGTGCGTGAGGCATTATTGAATTAAGGCAATTCTTCAGCTTACATTTTCGTTCGCCGTTCTTGCGTTACTTACAGCAGGTAGAGTTGCAAGGTATATTTTTTTTTGGTGGGCGGAAAATTTGAATTTTTTGCGTCAGAAATAAATAATAAGTCAGTTGACGAAAATTAAGTTTGTTTTGTTTGAAAAAGAACTAACCAAATACACTAAGCGGTCATAAATATTTTGACAAAAAATCATAAAAAAACCATTATATCTTTAAAACAAAAAATCTTAAAATTTTGAAATTTATATCGGATACTAAAAAGTATGCTTTCAATAACACATAAGTAGTTCACAATCAGCTGCTTAGGTTAGAAAATTTAAATCAACATGTGCAAATGGGGGTTGGCATAAGTATTTTGACAAGATTTCGAAATTAGTTTATTCTCTGGACAGGACCTCAAATGCTGAAACAATGATTGGTTCTAGACAAGTTTTTCACGCTGAACCAGACTCTGGTTCTAGAAATTCCATATCGCTAATGGATTAACTGTATAATGGATATAAAAATGCAGAACATGGGTATTTGCCCATTTTCCATAAACCCTATGTCCTAGAAACGGTTTATTTAAAAAAAATTCGATTTCTCAAGTTATAGTACTTAGTTACATATATCTGTAAATTGTAATTCATACTTCCTTCATTTTTATAAGATATAAGTTCGTGATCGATCTGCGAAGAATGGCTGATTTTTATGCAAATTTTCATTTTTGGTGCTGTCTTCCCTGAAATCTCGGAAAATCAAGGATTTTTAGGATGAGGCCATGATGGGTGACTTGTTGGTTTCTTACGCGTGAGGAAAGCTGTGCACAAAAACGGCGAAACAAAATGGACTATAGACATTTTTAATACCACTTGAACGGTAAAGCTGAAATTGCTAATTTTTTAGACAAATGCTAATAACTTCTACAATTTCCAACAGATTTCAATGAATGAACACTTTTGAATTTGTTATACATTAGGTTACATCATCCAAAAGAGAAAGAAATTTAAAAATCTTTGATTCTTGGTGAAAATAACAGTGTAATTTACGGTTTTTTGAATTTTTCGATAAAAAAGAAACAAAATACTCGATATCTTTGTAATTAGCAGCTGCACCACAAATTTGACAATAAAATGATGTATGAACGATCGAAAGATAATTTTATTAGCTTTAATTTGGTCTACAAAACTTATTCATAAGTTATTTCATAATTGAGATATTTAAAATTAAGTGAGGTCCTTTTTCAAAAATGGGAAAAACGGCAATTTGGGATTATCTCGAAATCTGTTCTACTGAGAAATTTTTAAGCTCCATATTCGGAATCAGCGCGTGACTTTACATAAGGAGTGACATCAAATTGTAGAGGATGAAAAATCGTGATAACTTGTGCAATCGTTAAATTAACTTTTTTGCAAGAATTGCTAAAACAAAATTGTGCTGTTTTTGTGTGGTGACCTCTGTCTGAAATTGGACGCTTTTTTCGCTTTAATTTTTTTTTTTTCCCTAACACTTATTTGCGATAGCTGTATGCATAATAAAGACAACCCAAATGATTCTGGTAACTGTCGAGGCATCTCATTCATGAACTGCATAGCGAAGATCCTAAGGGGCATAATAAATAATCGGCTGGTAACATGGGTACAAGAACATACAAATATCAAAGAATATCAACCCAAGAGTTATTGGGCTGGTTCAGCAGAATAATTGATCCCTGAGCAGGTATCAGAAAAAAATTTTGCATCTAGTAGTTTTTGCTGTTGGAGGGAGCAGTATCACTTTAAAGTAGCATACTATTTCTTTGATACATGCTCCTGTAACATGATACCTCGAATTGGCTATTATGATGCCGCAACACTCGAGTTTAGTAGGAGGATTATTGCAAATTTATACTTGATCATGGAGCAAGTTGTTCTGCTGAACACGGTCATTATGTATAATTCATCTCACGTGGAACATAAAAAAGAAGGTTTTCTGCGTTTTTTGTGGATTTTAGGGCTGCCTTTGATCGGGTGCCAAGGGATCTTCTAATTTACAAGCTATTCACACTATGTGTTTCTTATAAAATTGTCCGTTTTATCGAAGAAATTAATAAAACTACAACAACCTCATTTGTATGGACGGGCAAAAACCTCTAACAAGCGTTTGACAGATTGGTTGGAGTCAGACAAGGTTGCTTGATATCACCTTTACTATTCGCCCTGTATATCGACGATCTTCATGAGATGCTAGATTTAGGTTTAGAGATTGATGATTTGAATATAAGATGCTCTACTCTCTGACAACCCAATTAAAACGCAAAAAATGATAAACCGTCTAGAGCAATATTGTCTTGACTTGCTAATTGAGGTCAATCTAGAAAAGTCCCAAATTATAATTTTCGAAAAAATTGGGCAGAAGGGGAGAAATGGTTTTACAAAGGTAACGCAGTGAGTGTGGTAAAGGAGTACAAATACCTTTGTGTGATTCTAGGGCCAACATAACATTCACCAAGCACGTCAATCAACGCATTGAACAAACGAAGGCAAGCACTAACTCTGCCTGGAAGAAGTTCTTTGGCAACCAGGATATAAAACTTCAGTCCAAGTGGAGGCTATTAATTCCGGCTTGTCGATCAATAGAAGCATACGGCTCACAAATACGGATATTTTGGGATTTGGGGATATTGGTGTAAAAATATGGAGAATCTACTAACACGAATGAAATTATCTAAAACGCAACAATATTTTACTGATGCAAGAAACAGCGTGACTAGGACATATAGAAAGTTTATATCCATGTAGGAGTTGGATATTGCGATGATAAGCATAGCTGTGACACCATATTGCGGATAATGAATGCTCGAGCAGATGTTTTGTGGCTCAAAAGTAAGCAGAGAACAGGCTACCGTAGAGGAATCCATAACACATATCGTTGATAAATGTCCAATATACAAGGAGTTCAAATGGAGGCATTTTCGTCAAACTTATTTCGACAACCTTTGAAGAAGCAATAGACACATTAAATGGCAATTGTGGTTCGGTCAATCTATCTTTATATATAAAAGTAAAATAATTAAATATAGAACACAAATTATAAAAATTTAGATAGGAACTCGCTAAGGGTTTTGTGTGGAATGAGCGATTGGACATCTTGCGACGAGCGAGGCAGCCTAGTGTATTATTCTTTAAGTATGTTAATTTTTAAATAATAGTCAAACTCACATTCAGTAAGGTGCAAACTTACTGGATTGCCAGCCACCAGGGCACTGATGGAAACGAATTGGCGGACACTTTTGCAAAAGCCGGGGTCACACTTATCCATGAAGCAACAGTAAACATTCCTATTTCCGTACAGACGCTATACAGCAGTATGGAAGAGACAGCGGAGAAAGAAGCAGAGAAAAAGCGGCAGAACACGACCGGCTGCAGAATCTCTAAAATTATGTGCAAGACAAGAGACAAAAAACTCACGCGATATATGCTACATCTCTAAACAAGCGACTGTAGCCTGATTATGGGCATATGAACTGGTCGCTGCTTAGCAGCCGTTCACGCGAAAATTCTAGGCATCACGGCAAGAAGGATACCTTCAAGCCTGCCACATAACTTAAAAAAGAGCTTAAGGGTACTCTATACCTACAGGTGTCATCTTTTAAGGGTTTACAAAAATTAAATTACACAAAAACTATAAGTGATATTAACAAGCGGTTTCTAGCATTCCATAGGTAATTGGTTAAATTAAATTGAGATATTTTTATACACTTGAAACGTGAATTATAATTTGGCCCAGAAGTTTGCAACGCATAGAAGGAATCATCTCCGACCACATAAAGTATATATATTCTTGATCAGCATGACGAGCTGAGTCGATTAAGCTTTGTCCGTCCGTCTGTCCGTCCGTCCGTCTGTCTGTTTCTACGCGAACTAGTCCCTCAGTTTTGGAGCTATCGAGCTGAAACTTTGCACAGAGTCTTCTTTTTACTGCACGCTACTAATATGTCGGAACCGACCGGATCGGATGACTACTTCTTGTAGCTGCCATACAAATCTTCGTTCGAAAAATGGGTTTTAGTGAGAAAAACTGGTTTGTTCTCAATATTATCGCTCTCAAAAACGGTCATGGGTAATATGTCATGTTTTTAAGCTGATTTCCAAAGTTTGGTCGAAGTCGCTAACCGTTGTGACAAGCTATTTCAAGTGTATCAAAACTTCGGTACAGACGAAGTTAGCTTTGCCTTTCTCGTTGTTGTTGTTGTTGTTCTTTCAGTTGTTGTACTCCTGTTTAAAGTTAACCAAAAATTTAAAACATAGGCCCTTGGTTGCCAACAATTTTTGAGAACGAGTTTAAAACTGAAGACGGAGATTTGTTAAGAATTGTTGGAATTCTGGTGTGAACTAGGATATTTTAGATCGGTCAATAAACAGCGGAGTTATGTGGTTTCAAATCAAAATTTCGAAAATCGACTTATTTTTTCCACTCTATTGTTGGACCGATCAAAACACCAGCATGGAGAGTATTACGAGAAATTTAAAAAATGAATTTGATAATCGGTCAACACTCTTTAAATTTTTGCAAGCATTTTGGAAAAAGTGGTTCCGAGATAATCGCATATAAAGTTTCGACATCTGTTTTCGATGAAATAAAAATTATACTTAATAAATGTAAAAATTGGATTTGGTGCATTTGGGTGATAGCTTTTACCGAAATAAAATTATCAAAATCGGTTAAATGGTTCTCAAGAAATTTGGGTCATAGTGTGTCAAAACGTGGTAAAAAAATAAAATCTCAAAAAATTTCGATGTAAACTTTTGTTTTTTTTTGGTTATTTTTTCGAATGGAATGGACATGGAATTTTTAAAAATACGATATTGTTTTTAATTATTTCTGCAAAACTTATTTTCGGATCTGCTTGAAAGTTTTACAGGATGTTTATAAGACCCTAATAGAAAAAAAATTTTCCTACGGAATACACTACCATTAAAATAAATGCGATGGACCAAAAAGTTCGCACATATGTTAGGCAACATAACCTGAAAGTTTGCATCCCCAGAAAGGTTCCACTTTTAAACGTGACACACTTTACTAAGCGCAAGAAAGTTGCCAGGGATCATGCAAATTGACTAAGCGCAAGAAAGTTGCCAGGGATCATGCAATTGGACATCCCAACAATGGAGGAATATTCTATGGTCGGATGAGTCCAAAGTGGTTAAGTTTGGTGGAAAGTGATCTCGATCATACGTTAGACGTCCAAGGAACACAGAATACAAACCCCAGTACACCACAAAAGCCATTAAGCATGGAAGGTGTAGTGTAATGGTATGGGCCTGCTTCTCCTACTATGGAGTAGGCTCCATACATTGGATAAAAACCATCATGAATCAGCACGTGTACGTGAATATCATGGAGACAGTAATGCCGCTTTCGGGGCAAACTCTGTGACCGTTTTGAAGTGGCCTGCTCAGTCGCCTGACCTCAATCCCATCGAAAATCTGTGATACGACGTCAAGAAGGAAATTGCTGCTTCCAAGACAACCACTATCGGATCACTTTGAGAAGAAATTACAGAGTCCTGGTACAAAATTCCACTAAAACGATGCCAGGACTTAGTCGATTTCATGCCAGAAGCTGTTATTGCCAATAAATTACACTGTACTAAATATTAAATGATAAATGAATTAATAGTTCAAAATTGTTAACTAATGAATTCGTTACTTATTGGTCATTCTTTAAAATTTTAAATAAATTTTTTGAAATTGGTGCTATTATTTTTTTCGCCTTTTTTCATCAATTTCAATTAAGTTCCTTAAATAACTTAAAAAGGTTAAAAAAGATTGATTTGTGTGCCGGTCTTTGCTGTCAATTCGTTTAGGAATTCCCAAACGATTATGGCTGCTCCGGCATGGAGTAAGAGTCGTCGGGTCCAGTACAAGTAGGCGAAGATCGCTGACAATTGGGTAGAGATACTAATGAAACAGCTATACGATCAACTAGCCTCCTTTGTAGTGTGTTGTGTTCCTGCTTTTTGAAGTTATGTGTATTATATAGGGGAGAGTGGAGGGTTGTGATCATAGTTTTGTTTTTCGAACATAACTTCGCCAAAAATCAATATTTTTTCGTTCTGTATTTTAGGTAAAAGATGCACAAAACTTTCCTCATCACTAGTATTAAAAAAAAATTTTGGGTTTATTTTATTTCATATTGAAAAAAAAAGTGATTTTTTTGACATTTCGAAAATTTGGAGGGGTTGTGAGCCACCCATCTAAAAGTTCAGAATTCGTGTTTTTAAGCCACTATTCTTTATTAAATGAAAAATGAAAAATTTTTCTCATATTCTGAATTAAGAAATATCAATTAAGAGTGAAAATTGATTGACGGCATCAGACTTGTTTTCTTTTATATACGAGCACTTTTTTCTTGTGGCTGTTCTTTTGTTTGCCTTTTTTAAAGTTTTTTTTTTACTTCTTTGTAGAGTTTTTCCTCTGTTTTATTGCGCGTCATTGCAATATTCTCTTTGAAAGTCAAAACCGACTTTTTTTTAAAATGGCTCACAACCCCCCCCATCTGATTTTTTTTTTGGTGACGTCTCATAACCAAAAAGAAATTGTTACAAAAAAATCAGATTTCTATCAAAAAGGCAATTGACCAAAGATATTTCCCTCATACTTACATTTGTCATTACGAAAATTTTTTTATAATATTCACAAGTCAAAAATTAAAAAAAAAAACTTTCTTTTTCAAAAAAAAGTAGAGTTCTGGTTCACGAACTTAAAGAAGGTGTAGACTGATAGGTTGCTTGGCAAAAGTTAGGTAATAAGATGGGAGACACATGACATAAACAAAAAGTTAAAATATATTTTTTTTGTGGCCAATATTCGAGTAGCTCACAACCCCCAGCGGCCCAGAACCCTCCATTCTCCCCTATAATATTATTCTTGAACCTCGGTTCGCAGCTGACCTTCTGAACCCACTCCGTGAACCCGAGTCCCAAAAGTTTCGCGGGTTCGGAACCCGGAGTGAACCCTCCTGAATTTTAGTAGATTTGCAGCCCTGATTATAATAGCTTGTTGTTAGGAAGCTACGGTTAGTCTAGTTTAAGACGATATAAAGGATCATCTAAAAATGAAATTTCCCCGGCCTTCGTGCTTTTGCACCGTACACATATGCTTGAAATTTAAAATGTAACTAAATGGGACTTAGCTGAATACATACCATTTATTTTGGGTTCGGCGATATCCATCAAGTAATTTGTGCTGAGGACTTATGTTTGAATGTGGTTTTCGATGCTCCTTAATGTCAACTGCTGCCGGTCTGCATTACAGGTAGTTTAATAGTTATTTTTTAATCTCTCTTCCGTTTACTTACAAACAAAAGTGCATGCATTGATGTGTTAGTTAAATCTTCAGTTGAAATGAAAGAACACTTATTTTGACAACAGCAATAATTTAAAATTTTTACATATATTGTAACAGCACATAACCATTTTTATATTTTAAATTTATACATTGTGTTGTACGAACGCACAGGTTTACATACATACATATGTAACTAAAAGCATATCTCCAAATGCACTGATATGCCAGCATATGTATGTACGACCGTACTGTAATCACAATAACAGATTTAACACATATGTATGTACTTATGCAAAATATTTGAGACTCTTAACACACAATGTAAATATGTGTATGTAAAACTTCCAACATTTGGATGTTTGTACATACCCATGAATCCATGGGTGTCGTACATATGTACGTTTTTGAACTAATATACGTATGTATGCCTAAATACATGCAGTTATGCATGTATATAAGCATATTCATTTAGTATACATAGGTAAAAAAAAAACAAAATCATATACACAAATTCCACTGGCAGAATGCACACATACATATGTACATATGTAAAAATCTATGTACATACATATATCAGCACTACACACAAAATTATACACAGGCCAACGATTTTTGATGTGTGGCTGCTTAAAGCATTTCATTTATAGCATTTGTTTTATAATTTTCAAACTTGGGATTTTATAGGATTTCATTTGAATTTGTTGTCACTTGAACACACGCAATATTTCACACCACGTATTTATAAATAAACTGTAAAACTTTAACAATAGCTAACGTTCTTTTAAAGGTATTTTTAAGATTAGCTGCCAATAGGAATATCAAGCGTGAGAGTCACAGGGTGCTTAGGGTATAAAAATGTATACAAATGGAATGGAATTAAATACCAGTTGTTGTGTAGAGCAGCCCTAATCAGTTGACCATTGATGAGATATAAGTTTTGCAGTAAATGTGGAATGCTGCAGTAGAAGAACTTGCAAAATTAAACCCCTTATTACTTTAATTTAAATTATAACCCAAAGCAAATTCTAGGTGTCACAGAAATCTATTGGTTGATTTTAATTCTTCCGTCTTTTGGCAAGAGATCAAACTTAATAAACCCCACAAACAATTTTAATCTAAGTATTCTTGTGTGCCCCTGAAATCGTTAGAAATTTTTGAACAACGTTAGCATTTGATACTTAAGCTTTTTGGCATTTATATGTTAAGGGCTGGTTCCACGGATCGCGAAAAATTTCTCGTTAAAAAGTTGATATTCCGCAGATTATTAGCAGAGTCTGTTAAGTCGCTGCTGTTAACATGATAACACCCTTTTTTCTATCGATAAACGTTTCAAAGAAACCTTGTGTTTATTTTTGCTTTGTTAAATGAGCTCGCGAACTTACAAACAACAACACCTCATACAACATATTTTATGTTCTATTTTAATAATTTATTATTATTAAATTAAAGGAATATCACATTAATTGTTCTTATCATTATGCCTTTTTACAATCTGCAGTATGAGCGCAGTAACCTCCAACGTCGACGTTGAACCTCGGTAATTGCCTCATCTCTCCATTTTCTTTGTAAATCTTCCATGAATAATGTATTTGTTGTTCCTCTTGCCCGCACAATTTAGAATCAAAACGTATTTTCGTTGCGTCTCTACAAAAAAGAGGCGTTAACAGCACTTAAAGCTACTTTATTTTTTTAACAGAACGTTGTGGGAAAACATTTTTTTCCCCGATAAGTGGAAACCGCATATAAAACGGCCACACGAACAAATTACGCAGAAGATTTTTTTATGTGGAGTTTTTCATTTCACGGCCAGGGGCACCAATATGCCCGGCTAATTGACAAGATGACTTAAGTTGAGCGATTCGAAACCACCTGCTCAAATCATAATCTAGTAGCCGGTCTAAATTAAGTCACTTATATAAATAGTCCAAGTTTACTTCAAAGTTAGGACATCACGATTGTACAGATGCTTGTAGAATTCTCGAAAGCGATGTAGATTTGCTTTAGTTGTTGTTCAGTTGAGAAACTACCCATTTTGCGCATTGATTTGATTTAGACTCATTAAGAGCAGTCAGTGTGACCGAACATTTGATTGACAATTGGCGTAAAAGTAAACAAAGAAGAAACTTACACAATGTAGAAAGAAAGCGTTAAAGCATGTTTGTTAATCCACTTAAATAATAGTTTACTGGCAAAAAATGTAGTTTTGGAATGTTTGAGACATGTCAATGGTGAGTACAATTTTTCATTTGTTAATGGTCACGTAAAATTACTCATTCAATTTGGCAGATCTTAAGAGGAAATCAGCCTAGTGAAAAGTAATGTAAAATTGGCTGACAGCTCCTCCAACGGGGCCAAGCCAAGCTTCTCACAATCTTTTGACGTGTGTGCCTTAAACTTTTCTGGGCGGAAGGTCGTGGGTTCGATACCGCCTCTGAACATCTAATAATAAAAGTTTTTTTCTTTCTTTAGAAGAATAGCTTTTACACATACGGTCACCTTCACCAGCTATTGGCGCCAGCTTTGAAGTAACTAGCCATGAAAAAGCAAATTCTCAAAATTTGCCGTTCGGATTCGGCGTTAAACTGTAGGTCCCTTTCTCTTGTGCGAAAAATTTAAGGCACACACGCCAAGAGATTGTGAGATGCTTGGCTTGGCCCCGTTGGAGGAGCTGTATAGCCAATTTTACATTTTACAATAAAAACAACATACTACTATTACTACTACAAAGCATATGTATTGTTTAGACCTCAGGCCTTGTTCAGGCCTCTTTTTGTGCTTAATTTTTCTTTTATTGTTTGGGGGCTCTGCTGGCTACCAAAGTTTTCAATAACAACATAAGTGCAGTTTCCGGTGTTCCGCATATTTGAAGCAAGTTTGTGTGTGTGGGAGAGTACAACTGCTGAGTAGGCAAAGCAGTGCACACCCCTTGCACTATTGCAAGCGCAGGAGGCACAAATAGCTAGCATTACCACAGAAGCCCTGGTGGTGGAGTGAGTAGCTTGGCTAACTCTAAAACAAGAGGTCGCAGGCTCGAATCCTACCGAGGTCAGAATTCTAATTATTTTTTTGCTATTTATTTTTATATACTTGAAAAGTGTATTATCAGGGGTACCACAGAAATCATTTTCGATCTAAATTTTCTCGAATTTCATTTCGACCTACCACATGCCCTGGTTTACGAGTGATTTGCAAATCACGCACTTTTGAGTCGGCGATTTGCATAAATATGCCCTTAAAATGCATTTTGATAAAAAATAAGGCTTATTGAATCTTGAAGGGAGTTCAATTTGTAAATAATCAACATCAACAAAATTAAACATTTAACATGTTAAGTTTATTAAATAAGCATTTTACTAAATCGCTTGTAAACACATGCTGCAATAAATAGAACCTTAAAAACTCACCCTTAAGATTACCAAGCAGTGGCTGAGCTAAATGCTTAGCTCTGCTCCTATTAGCTGTTCTAAAAATAGTTTCCCAAAAACCAACCCCACGCAAAGAAACTCAGCTGGCGACTGATCGTAGGTAAAAATAAGAACCAATGTGCGTAACGAAACCTCATTGCGTATTCAATTAATGTGGTCGGATCGGTAACGAGAATTGGTGTGTTTGTTTTCAATTTATTTTAGAAAATCGGCAGTGCTTGCAATCCACACAGGCTGACGATATGGCAACGCTGTGATTATTTAGTTTCTCTTCTGGAAATCAGCAAAATAAATGAGACTAAATAAATGGCCGATCAGCTGTTCGAAGCTGTTTTTTTTATATGGAGTTCAACATAAAAATTTATTTTCGTGCGCATTTATTTGTTCTGGAAATGGGCCTTAAAGGGAAAAGCATCGAACAGATGGCCAGAGCGTAATTTGCTTGGCTTTTATGAAGGAGCATAAGGACTTGGCCCTCAATCTCACAATGGGCGACAGGAATGTTGCGGCTGCAGCCTGAAAAGAACTGACTTTAAGTCTGGCCAACCTTTCCTCCGGTTGCTTAAATTGAATAATGCGTGGTACAGTATCACTTAACAATATAATCTTGCCTACGTAAATCGTCTGTTTTAAAAAGAAGGTCAGATGCGGATCCAAGGAGGCTACACTCCTTACGGATTTTCTTCTTCCCTTAATCGTTGATTGCCAACCGTCGTAGGAGAGGCATTTATGAAATTGAAGCAAATCTCTTGCTTACATTTACGTTCGGCGTTCTCTCGTAACCGTACAGCAGCTAGAGTTGCAGGGTATAACTTTTATTTAGTCGGGCGGAGAATTTGAATTTTTTGTGTGGGAAATAAAATAATTTAAATCATTTAATGGAAAATAAGTTTGTTTTGTTTAAGAAAGAACTAACCAAATAGCTTACATTTCAAAATATAAACCAAAAACGCATGAAAAGGCATAATCTAATTTACACCTGTGGGGTGTCTACCCCTACGCAGTCATTTTCGAAAGGGCTTGTGAACAAGCTAAAAAAATGAAATCGTTTGAAGTTCTGTAACATGGCGAAAATATTCGAGCGATTTGCCAAAAATAAGGAAAAACAGCACAAGTGTGTTTTTCCTACTTTTCAGAAGAGCAATTCTTAACTATAAATAATTCTGTGAAAAAAGGGAGTTAAATAAGTCAGTGAGTGAAGTGAAAGTGGAAATTTTCATACAGATTGGAAGTGTTTTTGCTTTAATTATATAAGTATTTTTGAAAAATTGGACTTAAAGGCCAAAAATGCTTTAGTGCTGTTTTTCCATATTTAATTTTACGATACAGACGAGCACATCAACAGTTGTGTTGTTTTTCTATGTCAGTGTACTCAAAACTGGGTAACATATCTCCACTTGTGCTGTTTTTCCATGTTCGTATCAGATTTTACCTAAAATATAACCTTCACATTTGTATGTATAATATATATTAATAAAACACAACGCAGCTATCTATCTATCTATTTTTACTGATAATTACAAAAATTCTAAAAATCTTGCTCAAGATCACTGCTTGCCAACAGCAAATGTGGATCGACGTTGGGAATGTCACCGTTGTTCAAACTTTTGTTGAATTCATGAAAACATGGATTAATAAGGTGTAGAATGCTTAGGAGATCGGGTTTTTTTCCTTTGGAAATGAGTGACTCCGTAGTCACTATTTTAAAGTCACTCATTCCTCTCTTCACGACGCACAGTGGCCGGATTCGCGAATTTGGCGTTGCAAAAATCAATTTTTGATGTTCGATTTTTTTGAGCAAATTTTTTTTATTTCAATAAAGGGAACCCTAGATAGCCCAGAAAACTTTGGTTTTTTGAAGTTGGTCAATTATTTCGGTTGTTACAGTGGTTCAAAGTTGAACAATTTTTTAAACTGCTGAATTTTTAATTTTTTTGGTTACAAATGTCAACTTTGTGAACCTATAAAAACCAAACAGCGAGACGCATTATGCAAAGTCTACCCGAATCGGAATTGGAAGCATTGCCAGAAAACCTGACCCTATTCTGCAAATGGGGCTGCGATGGATCATCGGGACAGAGTGCTTACAAGCAAGTGATTAGTTCCGATGACGGCCCAGTGAGTGATGCGAACATGTTCATGGCCTCACTTGTCCCACTGCGGCTGAAAAGTGGAAATGTGGATCACTGGAAAAATCCTCGGCCTTCATCAGTACATTTCTGCCGGCCAATAATGTGCCATCTGCAAGAGAAAGCAAAAAGACTTTCAGGAGTTCGAGACATCGGAAACGGACGAGCATAATTACGAATACGGAATTTCTCCATTGCATGCGAGGATCAGATGCATGGAATTCATGCTCAAGTTGGCATATACTCTTCCACGAAAAGGAGATGACCCTGATGACATTGCCAACTCCAAAACAATGGAAAAAAGAAGGAAACAGGATATACAACAGAAGTTCTTGGCGGAGCTCGGGCTAAAAGTCGACTGTCCGAAGCAGGGCTATGGAAATACAAATGATGGAAATACATCCCGGAGATTCTTCAACGACGATGAGGCAACTGCTCAGATAACAGGAATTCATCTGGATGTCATCAAACGGTTTAAGATCATTCTCAATGTCTTAAACTGCGGCGAAAATATTGATGCATGCAGATATGGAAAATATGCCAAGGAGACAAGAGATCTTTTACGTGCAAAGTACCCAGAGAAAAAACTTACTCCTACTGTTCATAAAATATTGGATCATGGTGAGAAGCTTATACCACAACAACTTTTATCGATGGGAGAGTTGTCAGAGGAAGCCCAAGAATCTAAAAACAAGGACTACAAAAGGTATAGATATGCGAACACGTGCAAAATATCTCGACATCAAGAAAACACAGACCTTTTCAACATGTTGTCGGCCTCCTCTGATCCTCGCCAGAAATATTAAGTCTATTAAGCACTAATGATATGAATACCTATACTGACAACATTTTAGAAGAAAATTAACTATTCCCAAGTTAGAACTAATTTTGTATGAAAATAAATTTTTTTTAATAAGTAAAAATTATCCTTTTATAAAATTTTGTTTATTTTAATAGTATTACAACTTCATTTTTAATAAATCGGTTTTAAAAAATTAAAATACTTAGACTTTTTCATGCAATTTTTTCAGAGTATTAAACTATCAACTTTGGCAGCCGATCCTGAGTCCTCCTGTTAACCTACAAAGATGAACGTACGCTCATTTTAAAGCTACAGGAATTCTCTATCCTCGCCCCTTTGAAATTTTTCAAATATCTCTTTCCGTTAAAAAGTTACGATTTTTGCAACGCCAAATTCGCGAATCCGGCCACTGTGCGACGTTTAATACTACGAACTGTTCTGTTTCGCGCAAGGACGTTTTGTACTTAATTTTCCCAAAATCATTGTTTGTGTATCGCAGCCATTTGACATCCCTCCAAGCGACCGACTGTCCGTTAGCATTTACCTTTCGGAATAGTAGCTTCGTTTTCGCCAAGGATTCAAAAGTGGAAACATCAGCAGTCTGCATTTTAGTAACAAGAAACTGAACGAATTTGTACCAGTCACATGGATAGTGGGTTTCAGGGCATGTTTTCTTTTTCTTCCTCTCTACTACCGCGCAGTCGACGTCGCATTCCATATGGGTTCAGCTTGATGTTTTAACTTATTATAATCAGAACTTTTAGGTTCGCAATAAGTTAACTTCATTTTAAATGTGTCACATTTATGGTAGGAGCCCAATTTAGGTAGCTTGAACTTTTTATTCAGGCAGTGGAATATTTCGGTGTATTTGTAAATGCTAACAACTTTATATTGTTCGCAAAATAGCTTATGCATTTTTGAAATACTTAAATCGGAACTTCAATATTTTGCGGCGTAGTCACGGCGGCAGTAATGAGTTTCAAGCGCCGGAAAACTTAGAATATGGGTTTCAATTTCTGAAATATCTTGATCGCGTAGATTTTTTTTTGTATTTTTTTCGCGTAGATCGGTATATCGACAAAATATGTTTAAGCCTGAGAACTCATGTCTCAAAACCTAAAATAACAGCATATGTCGAGCTATGTATTTAACTTTCAGCAAACTATTTTTGGAACAGCGACAAAATTAAAGATGTGTGTCTGAAAGTTAAAGAAGTATTTTGGAAAAAAGCACATTTAGAACTATGATCTTTTAAAAACCAACATTTAATATGGAATAACAGCCTAGGTCCAGATATGATATCAAGTAAACCAAAATATCAATGTGGAATAACAGCATAAGTCACAGTGTGTATTTTGAAATAGAAGCACATCTCAGATGTGTCAGTTTTTTGTCAGCTGTCATAATGCAGATGCCGAATACAGAAAAATAACACAACTGAGATATGCTGTTTTGCCTTTTATAAACTTAAGCAATCAAGACTTATGCTGTTTTGTTTTACCCTAATATCTTTCTAACAACTCACCAGATTGGCGTGAAATTTTGAAACAATATAGAAAAGAAACCGAGGAAGCCATTGGTATTTTTATCTCCATTTTGACATAACTCGAGATATGCTGTTATTTTTTATTGCCACAGATATTATATATTTTTGATCAGCATGACGAGCTGAGTCGATTGAGCTCTGTCCGTCCATCTGTCTGTTTCTACGCAAACTAGTCCCACAGTTTTGAAGCTATCGAGCTGAAATTTTGCACAGAGTGTTCTTTTGACTGCACGCTGCTAACGGATCGGATGACTACTTCTTGAAGCTGCCATACAAACAATCTGATGAAAAACGAGTTTTTGTAAGAAAAAAAATTATTTTTTTTTAATATTAGCGCTCTTAAACTTGGTCATAATTAATGTTATATGTATTTAGGCTAGTCTGCGAAGATTGTTCAAAATCACTAGCCGTTGCAACTTCGGCACAGACGAAGTAATAGTTGCTTTTTCTCGTTCTTTTTTACTTTGTAACTAATGAAAAATCGTAAAATTAAATAAGGAGTCTATGTTCTGCTCGTGGATGTTGGGGAGAAAAAGAGCAGAAGGTCAAGGAACCGACAAATTGTCAACCTCCCCGCCTCAACGGTGCCCAAATAACGATGCTCTGGTGACGAAAACGGAACGGTATACCTTCCCAAGGGAAACTTTAGGCCACCGAGGGACTCCCCTACAGCATAGGGTTGAGTAGTAGGCACCCTATAGACCCAAGACCAACTTATGCGAGATGAGCTATACAAAATAATCAGTGTTCAAGAAGTAGCACCCAAACTACACCCTCGATTAGGGGCCCGACTAGATTGTTGCGCATTCAGTGACGATGGGAGTTTCAGTAGGTACCCCAAAACGCTTCCGAGACTCGTCAATGGCCAAAAAGTCATCCCCAAAGAGAGCTAAAGGCCCAAAAAGTAGCCTCCAACAGCAACAGCAGAAACAGTCACTAAGAGCTGAGCAGCTGAGAGTGCTCAACTGGGATTGAAAACATTTGGTCAGTTCGAGAAAACGATCCGAAACGTAGTTGGACAAAGATCCAAAATAAAAGATAGAGAACGCCAATCTTCACCTCGATGCCGAATGCAGTCGTGGTCCAAACCTCAGTGGTATGGTGAGTTGAATAAGGAAAACGGAATGAGGGGACCGCCTTGAAAAGGATGCACAGTCGAACACGGCTAAGCTCCAGACAGCCATTGAACATGCAATGAGCTGCAAGGCAGAAGTCAAGTAAAAAAGTGCTTGAGATTCGAGACCTCGAAGACGACACAACAAAGGAGAAGCCATACTTGCCGAAGATGTAATTTCAGTCCGGGCGGCATATGACGGAGCACGCAGTACTATCATTGAGCGTGTTCAGCAGCATAAATCGATGACAAAAAATCGACTATTTTTGTTATATTATGCTGGTGAACGGGCATGATGCGCAATTATGTTTGCTATTTTTCGTGATTGTGTTAGAAGTGAATCTAACAAAGAAATAGTTTGTTAGAATTGCTTGATTATGATTTGTTATCGATAGCACACAGTAACAAACAAGCAATTTAGAGAAGCCAAATGCAAAATGAATGTGGAAACCTCTTTGTTTTTAATAAATGAATTGGCAGAGGACGTGGTTTCGTTAGTAGCTTATGGAAGTTCGTGCAAGGCTCTGAAGGCTCCGCTGGTTGTTGCGGAGGAGGAGGGAATCTCGAAAAGCTGCCACTCCAAAAAGGAGAAGCCCTGCGTACGCGTAGTAACCACCTCATCTGGGTACATGGACATCTCATCACAGTTTGTCAAGGCACTACCATTCAGCTCCTCCCAGAGAAGAGCTGGATAGGGATGCCCATATCCTCATACAAGATAATCACAAGGAATGAAACCCGACGCCTGGTTACGGAACGATGGAATAACCTTCCGGCATTCGCTGTAGCTAGGGTCACGTGGTCCTCGTTTAACTTGAAAGGAAAAATATCTTACTTTTGGTCTGGGCCATAACGGGTCACTGCCTTATTGGCAGGCATGTAGCACGCTTGGGCGTCGCTCACAACGATTTCTTTAGAAGAACAGGAGAAGACATTAGTTCATCTTTTATGGCATTGCCCAGCTCTAAGTAGAAGGAAACTCAAATCTATTGGTCACACTGCTAGTTGGGACAGTACAAAAATATAGAATAAACAAATTTATGGATTATTTTATGATGTCCCGTGCATCGT